>JAJTUV010003958.1:0-29801 GCA_021653895.1 Mastomys natalensis | reverse complement strand
TGATGTTTTGAGTATTGTGTGGAGGAATTCACTTATTTCTGTACATACAGGATTTAAACCAAGTTCTAACAAATCCTGCCAGCATTTGGAAAAGGACTTATTGAAAGAGTAGTCAAACAAAAGAAGAATGAAGAAATATGTACTTACATGGATAGTAGAGTCTAATAAATGAAAAATTTATGTACTATGTACAGCTAACTAAAATGGTAGTTCCAGAGGAGATCTCAGACATCATATTGCAATTGTCCCTTCTGCAGAACACTATAGCACTTAATGGTCTGGTACCAACAGGTTGCTCCATATTTACTGCTGAATGAAAAATATGTTACAAATATTCTCTCAGACACTAGACTCACCTCAGTTCTTTTTTTTTTTTTTTTTTTTTTTTTTTTGCAAACAATGCATCTTTTTTATTTAAACATTTTTCATACGATCACATTCTTTCCCTTCCCAACTCCTCCCAGATTCTTCTCACCTCCCCACTCATTCAACTTAATGGTTTTACTTTCTCCAAAAAACAAAAAATACTAAAACTAAACAACAACAAAACCAATCCGATGGTCAGGTACTCCTGGGCATAGGGCCCTCTCCAGGAGTGTGGTTCATATACCCAGTGACAGTTCACTCAAGAAAACTTGGGTAATCAATTGCTTGTTGGTTAGAAGGGGGATTTTGTGTGCACTTTCCCTCTCAGGACTAGGATTTTGTCGGGTTCGAACGTGTCTTGTCTGTGCTGCCAGGCTCTGTGACTTCCATTTCTAGCAGTCCTGATGTGTGTTAACAGATGTTATTCTTTCCTGGGAGTCACCCAGCACCTCTGGCTTATGCAATTTTTTCTGCCTTCTCTCCCCCTGAGCCTTGAGGGGAGGGTTTGAAGAAGACATAGTATTTAGGGCTGAGTGTTCTAAAGTCACTCGCTGTCCAGCTGTGGCTGTCTGAGTTAACTATCAGCAAGAAGCTTCTCTCATCAGGATCTCACCATGTCCTCCACATTTGAAATGTTCATGTTTTTTTCCAGTGAATTTTCAGGTGTTTGAATTAGACAATTAAGGGACTTTGGACATTTTTTCCGTTCTTGGTGGCCACCTATCTGCTGTGAACCTTGCGATGTTTATAGAGGCCAGAGCTATTGCAATACACTTTGTCACATTCCGTGCATTCATATTGCTTTCTGGTGTCGTGAACTCTCTTATGTCTAATGAGGCTGTAACCTGAAGTGAAGACGCTCCCACACTCACCGCACATGAAAGGCTTGCTATGTACATTTTGGTGTTTCACGAGGTGAGATTTTTGGATGAAACCCTTTCCACATTCGCTACACTGGAAAGGCCTGTCCCCATTGTGCGCACGGCCATGATAAAAAAGGCTGGACTTTTCCTTAAATGATTTCCCACACTGAAAGCACGTATAGGGCTTTTCGCCAGTATGAAATCGATAATGACTTGCAAGGCTGTCTCTGTTCCTATATGATTCTCCACATACACTGCACTCAAAGGGCTTTTCCCCGGTATGGACTCTATAATGACACACCAAGCTGGACTTGTTCCTGTACAATTTCCCACATTTGCACAACTTATAAGGCATTTCTCCATTGTGGGCGTTCAGATGGTGAGTGAGAGAGCTTTTATAATTGAAAGCTTTTCCACATTCGCTGCATTTAAAACGCTTCTCTCCAGTGTGGATTCTCAAGTGCACAACGAGATGGGCATTTTGCCGGAAGGATCTTCCACATTCATGGCACTTGAAAGGCCTTTCTCCAGTGTGTATTTTCTGGTGTCGGATAAGCCCGAACTTATGACTAAAAGTTTTGCCGCAGTCACTGCATCTGTGGTCTCCATTCTCAGACTGAATGGACTCTACATTCTCAGAGCTTCTGTGTGGCTGCCCAGCGCTGGGAGTCACCTGAGACCCAAGAAGACTTGAGGAGTCCTGGAAATCCATCACATGGTCTGTGCTTTGTGTTGTCTTCTCTGGAGGGTCACTTCTGCCAGTCTTCATAGCTGGAATCCTGACCCGTTTCCTTTGTATCACCTCAGTTCTTATTGAAATAGATTCAAAAGATTTTCTCAAACAATTAGACAAATATCGTCAAGTGAAGACAGAATCTCTTCAAAGTAACATCACAGATAATACATAGATAGTGTCACAGAGCTTTGCTCTTTGGAGCTTGATTTTTTAATCAAGTAACTGTTTTCTCAAAGATTCAAGTACTTTCGTTTATTTCAAAGAACTGTGTCATCTTGTGTAGTCCCATGGACTCTAGGAAGTAAAAAGACAGGACATGAACTTGAGTACAGTAACTAGGCACACAAAGGCTCATAAGTGTTGCATTATTCCCCTTTGGATGTGTCCTGTCACTAAGACAGCAGTGGTCAGCATATGGGACAGCATTCAGCACATCAAAATCGATGAAGTTATTGAAGGTATCCAAAATCCTCTCACTGTTACTACATATCACCAAACTTTTGCCCAAAAATGTATTGATGTTTTATCCAAGTATTTTCAAGTAGTTCTCAAGGAGATATATTGTACAATCAAATATGAAACAAAGGGCAAATATGTCGTGCTGTCATTTGACAGAGTTGTAAATCACATTTGACTCAAATTTTAGAAATTAGAAAAATGTAAAATTCAGAATCCTGTGGAAAGACTCCGTTGCTAGAAAATGTATGAGTAACTCTCCTCTTTAAAATAAACATAATATTTACAAAAATATTATGGTTTTTTCTGGACAGAAATTGTACGATACCACCAAACAGTCAATCAAACACAATGAGCTAACGTTCATAGTAAGCAATAAGGTGACTAACCTTCATTGCATCCTTGAATAGATTTGGATGGCCTAGAAGACATGGTTAGTTTGGATATGATGGTGTTTCTAGACAGCTTTAACTCAGAGCAGAAGACTTATGCTGCATGTGGAAGTACAACCTTTTGACTGTAATGTTTGACTGAATAAAAAGGATAAATCAGGAAGTCAGGTGAGCACCCACTTTCATTGCTCTTTGCTTCTTGACTGAATATGCTACTAGGTCACTTCATGCTCCCGATATTGTTACATATCATGGGCTGTATAAGCCCAAACCATGAGCTAACATAAAGTCGTCTTTCTTCAGATTGCCTTTCTTCAGGTATTTTGTCAATACATGAAGCAGAAGAGCTAACATACATACATACATACATACATACATACATACATACAATATTTGTGTTTCTGGTTTCATATTTATAAGCCATTAAGTAGTCAAAGCTGCTATAATTGAGCTTTTACATAAAGTATATAATATTTAGGAAGCAGAGACTCTTTTGTGTAGGTGCAGAGAGCTCCTCTGTATACAAGGAATGGATCTGGAGAACCAGCGGCAAGCCCTCCATGCACTGATGTGCCTTGGTGTCCAGTCCAGCTGGACAATCAAGTGAGACCCCTAGACCCTGTGGAGAGGATTGAGATGTGCGAGAAAATAAGGAGGCAAAGCAAGTCAAGAAGTCGGATCAAGCTGGCAAAGATTTTATTGTTCACACAGGTTATAGACTCTGAAAACGAGATATGGGGCAGGGCAGGAAGGGAAAGAGGGCTTTGCAGGTGGAAGAAGCTGGCTGCAGCCATGGGGTCTAACTAAGCTATACCTGTTGTTCTCACAAAGCCTTGCCGTTACCAGGGGTTCTAAAAACATCTATCTAGCAGGATGTTCGCTAAATCTAAAGATCAGGAGGAAGGATTACCAGGGTGGAATACTATGAGGCCTTGTTTGAAGCTCTGAGAACTGAAAATACAGCAAGTGAATCATGGAAGGTAAACAGAAAGAATAGTAGATAGGAGAGCCAAGGTCGAGTGTTTGCCAAGAGTAAGGCTTTGCCGTGGCTTCCTATACCTTGGGTTTCTTGTTTAGTATAGTTTGTGATGACTTTTGTGCAAAGTTCATTTTCATTATACAATGGCAAAGATGAATTCTGTTTATAGCCTAAATTCTAGTTTATGATTGAAACTCCTCAGAATGTCCATTTATTGAATGCTTGGTTTCCAGGGTCCAATACTGGGTGAACAAGAACATTTCATCTTTAGACCCAATACTTCCAGGGATTTGGTTATCGGATTGGAAAGGTACTTACTGAGCTGAGTCAATGGTGCTCAAGTATAGGTCCAGATGAACCATAAGTAGACTGGAGAAGCTGCTGTGTGTAAAGCCAGCATTGCCCACAGCATGAAGCTCTTTAGAACTGAGGGTGAGGAAAGATATCTGTACAGTCTTACCTCTTTCTCTTTACTAAGAGCAAGAGGTCAACCTTGTCTTGTTAAGCTCTAACACCTGTGTTTTTTCTATCATCTCATAATCCTGGCTGCTAATATTTCCCCTGGGGAAGTAGATTTAACCTCATACCATTGACATGTATTCAGAGATTTAAAGAACCTATATGGTCTATAGCAACTTTATTTGGAAAAAAAGCAAACTTCAGAGTAGTTAGATCTTCCTTCTTTTTTTTTAAATTTTCTGAGACAGTATCTCCCACTGTAGTCATGACTATCCAACAATAACTAAGTGACCCATTCTGGCTTCCAACTCTTGTTAAATACTCTCAGCCTGTAAAGTACTGAGATTGCAGGTATGGGCCATCATGCAGGACTTAGAAAATAGTTCTTTCTTTAAAACACTCTTCATGTGTAGAAGTAAATAAAACGTGTCAGTTTGGGCCAGAGTTTCAGCTCTAAGAATATTAAGCCTTAAACTTTGTTGTTCACAAACAGGTAGTGCATCATTGCCTTTAGTACATCCCCTTGGATGTTACAAAGGAAATCCTTAGATGTATTTTAATTTAAAAAGTACTATATGTACACAAAATAATGATTACAGAGAAATATACAGCTGAAGAATTCACCTTAGCCCCCAACCCTTCAAGGATTCCTACATGAGTCCCATACAGAACATTGCCTGAACTCTACTGACTGAGAAGTCTACACACTGAGAAGACAAGTTTGGATTTACTACACTGGGACTAGAAACCTAAGAACAGAGTTTGGGATTTTTTAAAATGAAGATGAATTTCTTTTGAGAACAAATATCTTCTAGAATATATTTGAGCAAAATAGTCCTCATGAATAGATTTTCAGTGAGAAAAATGTTTGCTTATTATGTCAAATTTTGTAATTGTTTTCTTATTTTAAAATTTATAGCTTTGATTTACACCTTCATGAGAAGAAAGTCAGTACTGAAATCAAATACAGGATTCTTGATTTTGACAAGTGTTCTGAAGGACAAGCTTGTACTTTAAAGAGTATCTTATTAATAATTTTGATATTATTATGCCTGTATTTTCAATGATGATGCTAAGAAGGTGGAATGAGATTACAAACAAGTAGACCTAACATGTACAGCATTTAATCTCAAATATAACTTCTCTAAATTGAGGCCTTGTGATCAATTCTTCAGATGTTCAAATGTTTTATCTCCATACACTTAGTCGCCAACTGATAGCAACGTTTTGTGATGTTGCTCAGCCTTGCTGAAGGAAGGAGACCACTGAATGCATGCGTGGAGGTTTCACTGGCATGCTTCACATCCAGTGCCTCTCTCTGTTTTGTGCTTGCCATTGAAGACATGATTCCCTCAGCACGTTAATTCGATTCTCAGCCATGTGTCAGTGCCACAGGGACTATTATCCCACTAGAACTGTAAACCATGACAAACTGTCTTCTAAAGTGGCCTTGATCATGATACCCAAAAGGTATATAGTAATTCATAATGAAGGAAATGGCTCATGATACTAGAACTTCCCTAACCTTTGAGGCAGATGCCACAATGTGCGCAGAATCCTTGCGCATGTTTGCTTCTTCTCCCAAGTCCAGTTTCTCTTTTAGGGCCTGACATGATCTTGTATTGACCAACTCTCTGAATATCAATTTTGTGTCTTAGTGTTTATCACTGATAAGACACTGCATACCCTATATGAGAGAAAGACAAGTACCTGCCGATCCACACTTGCAGACCTACATTGTGAGCCTTCTTGGCAACTACAGTACTCTCTGTATCATTATACAAGGCTACAGAGTTAGAGCTGGAGGAAATTGAGTTGTACTTGGTCCATCCACACATATTTTCTTCCATGTGGTGATACATTAGTATCGAAATATCTCCTGTATTCTAAAAGATTGGAACTTTTGCTGGGCCTCAGAGGCAAGTTAAAAAAGAGACCTTGAGGTCATTTAATATTTAGGACCAATAATCTGCTGTATGCTCAACTTGTTTGTTTAATATTCCTTGAAGATAATATTATAACACCCAACCTTATTTGCCTTGTACTTCCCATGTAATCAACTTTTACAACCTTAACTAAAATAGAGCATTAATATTAAGTTACATAAGCTGACATGAATCTGAATCAAGAGGAGTGAGTGTGTGTGTGTGTGTGTGTGTGTGTATGTTTATATGTGCATATGATAGGTAATGTTTAGTCCAGAAAACACATTGAAAGCAACCCTAATAAGAAATATCCACCATAGAAGTTCTAATCCTGATGCTGGCCTCCGGACTTAAACTACTCAGACCTTTGATGGGCCATTGACAAGGACACCAAACAGCTAGAGATTGACATCACTAATCTGAAGAAATCCCTTGTTTCGCTGTCTGAAATGATCTCCAACAATTGCAAAGGACTTTATTGGACTTGATTTACTCTCTTACAATAGAAAAGACTGTGTGCAGCTCTTGACTGTGTACTGCGCTTAAAGAAGAATGCTGCTCTTACATAGACAAGACAGGGATGGTTAAAGAGAGCATGAAAAAGGTCAGAGAAGACCCTGAGAAAAGACAGAGAAAGAGAAAGATGAGAGCTGGTACAAGGATTGGTTTTCAACCTTTCCATGGTTGTCAACCCTATTTCCTCCCATCTTGGGACCATTAATTGGGTTATTTTGGCTTATTTCTTTAGGTCCCTGGGCCTTAAATAGGTTGACTAACTTTGTGATACAACAGATAGATAATTTGGTAGCAAAACCTATGCAGATACATTATCATAAGTTAGCTATGGATGACCACAAGACTCAAGATGAGGTTGTTACTCTATCCAGGGTGTTCCCAAAACCCATCTCCACCCAACCTAAAAGAGGGGACTTCTGCCCCTAGACCAAGCAGAGAGGGGTCTCCCAGAACCCCCTCTTACTTGAGATCTGAATTTTTGCTTAGGCTGCAAGGCTAAGCATTGCAAGGGAATATAAATAAAAGTTAAAAATATCTCTCTGGGTTCCCTGAGGGACAAGTCTGACTGCATAGGAGTTGATGTCAAAAGTATCCCCCTCCAGGAAAAAGACATCGGGATGGGTATGGCCCTCATGCCTCACTGGACAAGGACAGGAGGACCGGAGCCATTACAAGGTCCCCTTCAATTATTGGAGGTCATGCCTCTATCCCTGCCTTCTATACTTAGAGAAGGGAGGAGATGTCAGGGGCAGCCCTGCTTATACACTGAAGGCCTAAAGTCAGCTGTAAGCCTAAAGTCACCCATAGGCCTAAAATCAGCAATAGGCCTGACATACATGCATGCTAACACAAAGTCTTGGGTCTCTGTGGAAAAAGACTGAAACAGATGGCTATAAGCTATTGTAAACAGGCAGCTTTTGTGGAAATTTACCATCCTGAATAGTCATAGATCTTGTAAATAGGTAGCCTTGGCAGAAAGTACCAACTTAGATAAGGACAAGTGAATCATAGGCAGAGTCATAGTGACTTATCCCCTGAGCCTTCACCCAGCTGATACCCTGTTCTGGAAGGTATCTCTACTCCCCCTGAACACCTAGGCTCTGGTGTCATTCCCTTCCCCACATCCTGCCTTTTTGTGTTTATAACCCCTGTGTGAATAAGTAGATTACGATTTGATTTAAATAATTAAATAAATTAAAAAAAATCCGCCATGAATACTGCATGCAGCATATAAATATTGCTTGATAGCATATTATTTAATCATACTCGTTTGTTTATTATCTGGACCAATGGGGCCACTTGGAATCAGTAAAAGTTTCCTAAAGACTTCTCTAAAGTATCCCCTGTTCTTTCTAAATGTGATAATTTCTTATCTGTTCAACCAAGCTTTTTACCAGGGTCACAGGCACGGGGGGGGGGGGGACTACACATATGCATTTTTCATGTTGAACCACTTGAAATGCAAATGAAAGCATTGGCAAATACTTCACATTATAAGAATGAGTGTCCTCAAATGCAATCGTTGTCCATGAAAGGAGGCCTCCGACTAATGGGGAGTTCAAGGAAGAAGCTGACAGGGGGATGTGAGACCGAGGTGAGTTCACAGGTGGCCCCTGCCCTCATCCATAAGGTAATGTCTTTACTTAAACCAGTAGAAGAACAAGAATCTATTTTCCTCTTATGCTTGCCTTCTATAAATCAGTAAAGTTTAAATAAGATATTTTTTCTTTAAAAGTGATATTTTACCAGCTTTTTCTTCTCAAGTCATGAGGTGTCTAAAGGTTCTTTCAGTTAGTAAAAGGATTTGAAAATGCTGATTCCTGTCAGTTTACTCTTTTTCTGAGAGACCACAGATGAGAAAAAAATGATGCTTACCAGAATTGAAGCAGACAGTTTACCATCTTCGTAAATATACCTAAGGGACATTCCAAAAGTGTGTATGTCCAGACAAATGTAATCATGGCCCTGCCAAAAAATCCAGTTTATGAAAGAGTGTCTTCTGTTTCCTTTGAAGTTGAGGAAGACTGGAGGTCATTACTTGCTGTAGTTTGATGATTTTTCTACATTGTACTATAATATTTGCTTAAATAAGCTGCATATATCAAATAATCTAAAAGTGAACAGAGTTGGTCTACTGTAGGAGAGCTGGGATTTACTCTTTAAATAAATTCAGCTCACTGCTCAAGGTACTAAGTGGGATTCTGGTTCTGGGAACCAACATTAAGAAAGGAAGGAAGAAAGGAAGGAAGGAAGGGAGAGTTGACTTTCTTTCATTTTTCAGGAAGTGAGGTGGCCTAGTGCCTACCCAAGCCCAGGCACAAGAAATAAATAAGTAAAGATGTTTGAAATACAAACAGACACAGAGAGAGAGAGAGACAGAGAGAGAGAGAGAGAGAGAGAGAGAGAGAGAGAGAGACAGACAGACACACAGAGAGAGACAGAGAGAGAGAGAGACAGACAGACAGACACAGAGAGAGAGAGAGAGACAGAGAGAGACACAGAGAGAGAAACAGAGAGAGAGACAGAGAGAGAATACACAGAGAGAGAAAGACCCTCAATAAATTAAAATGAAAACACACCATCACACTAAGGATGGAAGGAAGGAAGGAAAGACAAAAATAATTATCTTCAGTATGCTGGTCAAGAATTAGAAAAAAAATTAAAGAAATCAAACACAAGCCCACTAGACAGCAACTAACAGCACTCACAGATATTACTTATTATTATTTATCTGTCTCTCTCTGTGTGTCTCTCTCGCTGTCTCTCTCTCTGTCTCTTTCTCTGTCTCTCTCTCTCTCCCTCTCCAGTTCAGAAAGTTGGAATGTGAGCCCATAAGTATCTTTTTTTCCTACAATATGTGTAGCTTGGAATAGACTTAGAGATCAGAAAGCAAGTAAGGGACAATGGGGAGAAATTTTAAGGCGGGATAAATAGAACACAGTAATATAAGGAGAAAAGGGAAATCATGAAAAAAGGTTAAATGATGGGGGAGTGGGAAATAGCATAGAGGATGTAGGACTAACATTTAAAAACAATTTTTTACAAGACATTTAGAAGCTAACTATTGTAGAAGTTGCCTACCTAAAAATATACATACACATTGCTAATACAAGTATATAAAACAGGTATTGATACTCATACTAGGCACTATAGTCTAATAAACACAAATATAGTGCTAGAAATGAAATACTCTTTGTGAGCTGTTGGCCAGTCAATCCCATAAATCCCCACTAAACTACTGACATTGATCTTGGTTACCCTCCAGAACTTGACAGTAAGCCCCTCTTCTGAAGATAATATATGTGTGACTCACAAACATGGAGAACTGAACCTGGTAATGGCCTGGAAGTTTCCTTCCATCTGTAACGAGTACACTACTGGGGATATTCACTTAGCATCTTCTTTAGATTGAAAAATAAAAGATAATCTTACATACACATTAAGACTAAAACGAGGCCGGGCAGTGGTGGTGCATGCTTTTAATCCCAGCACTTGGTAGGCAGAGGCAGAGGCAGGCAGAATTCTGAGTTCGAGACAGTTCGAGGCCAGCCAGCCTGGTCTACAGAGTAAATTCCAGCACATCCAGGAAGAAGAAGAGGAGGAGGAGGAGGAGGAGGACGAGGAGGAAAGAAAGAAAGAAAGAAAGAAAGAAAGAAAGAGAAAGAAAGAAAGAAAGAAGAGAAAGGCAATTTTTGTTTGTTTGTTTGTTTTTCAAGGGTTGGGGAGAAGGCTCAGTAAGTCCCTTGCAAGCAGGAGGACCTAAGTTCAGATTCTTATCCACATAAATCTGCTGCAGTGCTGCACGTTTCTTTCTAACTCCAACACTTTGTCTCACAAGACACAGATCCTAGGAGTCAGCCAGTCCAGCAAAATGGCAAGCTCCAGGTTCAGTGAGAAATTTGGAATCAAAAATTAAGGCAGAAAAAAAAAAATTAAGGCAGAGAGTAACTGGAAGACATTGATCTTAGACCTCTGGCCTCTACACAAGGCATAGAAAACTCAGACCTATGTTCTTTAACATGAATTAACTCAATTACTCACTGTGATGCTATGATGTAGGTGATACTATAGTTATCATATATATCTGAATAAAATGAAGCAGCAGAAGTCATTAACTGGTCCAGGGTCGTGCAGTCAGTAAATGGTAGCAGGCAGGATCCGGACTGAATATGTCAAATGTTCGAATCAACTATACATAAGCCTAAGGGGCACATTTCACACTCAAACAATAGTAACAGAGATTTTTGATAGATAGATAGATAGATAGATAGATAGATAGATAGATAGATAGATGATAGATAGAGTGCTGGATTTACCTGTAGCAGTAGTTCTCAACCTGTGAATTGTGATCCCTTTGACAAACTTCTGTCTCCAAAACCATTTATGTTATGATTGTCAGGAGAGGGAATGGGAGAAGGGTTCCCTAACGGTGATGGTCAATCACTAATGAGTTCCTACATAGTCACAAACTACCACTGCTAGGAGCATAGTAGGTACATAGCAGTGTTTTGGAAAGTCCAGTGTGTAGCAACTAACTACAGTAAGCATTAACCTCCAGAGAAAGGGTGCAACCCAGCTTGGGGTTCAGAGCAAGGCATGGCCACTGATCTAAGCAGTGAAGACACCACTTTGCTGAAAAGCAATATTTCTACAAGTGACCGGCATTTATTTGTTGTGCTTACTTAATGGACTTCAAGAAATAAAAATGGAATACAGAGTGACATTTACTACACTTGCAACATTAAAGGAGTCTATAGCTGCTTTCTTCTTCCTTTTCTCTGGCATCTTCCTTTGTCCTCCCTCTTTCCCTGGACTCATTTTCTGACCACCTAGATACTGGACTAGAAATGCAAATAAACAAGAGAAAGTCTTTCTTGTCCTTGGAGTCTAGCTCAGCTTTGTATCAGGGAAGTACAGGAGTGAAGCAAATGAAGCTGTGAGCAAAGCACTTTATCAGTGTAATGGTTGATTTTTTACAACCGTACTGGATGTAGAATCACCCAGGAAAACATGCTTCTGGAAAGGTCTATGAGCACTTTCTCTGAGAATATTAACTGAATGTGATGACCCACTCTGAATGTGGCTGGCACCTGCCAATGATCTTAAGTGTTCTAGAAGCTGTCTTCTCTCTGCTTCCTACAGTGGATGGAATGTGAGCAGTAATGTGTGAAGTAAGTAGACACATCTCCCCAAAAATGTTTTCTCACACAGTATGAACTATACCCTTCTTAAACCATGAGGCAAAATAAACCATCCTGGGACTGGAGAGATGATTCAACAATAGGACGATAACCCATGGCAGCTTCTCCTTCCTCCTTTACCTTCTTCTCTTCGCAGTTACCCTCTGCCCTCAAGCCTAAACCCAGCTATGTCTCCTAAACCCCACCTATGTCTCTTCTGTCCACCTATTAGCTGTTGACATCTTTATTTACCAATCAGAAATAACTGAAACAAGGTCACAGAGTGCCACTTGGGTCTATGTGCAGACTCCAGGTCTTGGGGACCCGCACTTAGCGTTACAATATACAGCAATACCAAACATCGACAACTATGAAGGGCTCTGCTTACTGAGTAAGTTGAGCAGTTCTCAACCTGTGGGTCAAGACTCCCTTGTGGTTGAATGACCCTTTCAACAAGGATATTTACATTAGAATTCATAACTGTACTATATTCACATTTATGATGTAGCAATGAAAATAATCTTATGGTAGTGGGTCACTGCCGGGAGCCTTGGCCCGGCACGGTGGGAGAAGGTGATCTTTTGTCTCCTCCAGTCGGTTCTTCTAGTGGCAGCCCCCCTACCCTCCCCCCCCCCCCGGGGGGAATGGGAAGAGCGCAGGCAGGGGTAAGACTTAGGCTTAGGCTACTGTAGCTGGCCCGCCCTCGGGTATCCTCCAGAAAGTGCCGTTTCTGGCCTCAGCCAGGACAGCAGAGGATTAGGCAAATGGCCTTTGTACCCTCTCTGCAGGCGCTGCCAGGCTCTAACTTAGATCTGTTAGTTTGAGGTGCAGGAAGAAAAGGACACTTAAAGAAGTTATCACAGTTTATTACTAAGTGTAAAAAGTTTCCTATGAAAGCTATCTAAGGGAAAAGTGGAAAGGTCCTAAATGGGAGAGATTCTAAGCAGGGAAGACAGAAGAGGGAGAGAAGAGAGAGGAGCGGAGAGAAGAGTATGAGAAGAGAAGAGAGGAGGAAAAAGCAGGCTGCTAACGAAAGTCCCTTTGTCTTATACCTCATTCAGAGTACATGATCACATGTTACAGAGTTCATCACAAGTTCACACCAAAATTCAAATCATAAATTGAAATAAAAGTTTACAACAGAAAATGTTTACATGCATATCCATTAGGAGTAATTATCTGACTAAACCTCCATCTCCTGTCTAGCTCCACAGGTTCATCGAAGGTTTAAAACTATAACTTAAGAAATAAGTGAAGTTTTGTACAGATAAACCCAAGCAATATTTTCTCTTCTGTCCTAGCACCTATAATAAATCGTGAGTTCCCTTTTAGTGACCCTTGGTTAATTGTTTTACAACCTCATTGGAATGTGCTCTGAGCAGGAGAAGTCTGGTTACTATCTAAGAGCTGTTAACCATGACACTTGGGAGACTGGCAGAGTTCTCAGAGCAGTATTGATTGTCAGAAAGGGACTTAATACCAGTCCCACTATAAAAGAGCTAAATAATCATTGATATAATTTTAGAAATTCTTATAGGGTCATCATTAAAACTTAAGAAGTCGTCTATTTGTCTATATAGCATCACTACAAGACAGTATATCTTCTTGGGTCTGCAGAGATCTGCTCCAAGGGGGTGTGCTATTGCTAGTGATTGTTACATATGCTTAATAATGATAATAATAATAATAATAATAGGAAAAGCATATCAATAGCAGGGATTTTTCCTAAAATATCTCCACACAGCCTTGCTGAATGTGGCACACCTGTCGGAGATTATAATCTGAGGCAAGCACTTCAGGATGATCACCTGCTAATTATTAGCTTTTCCCATTATGGCTCCCAACAGGTCACCACTACAGGAGGAGCTATATTAAGGTGTTGGAGCATTAGGAAAATTGAGAATTACTGGCTTTCTCAGTCACAAGTGTGACACATTACTTTTCTGCTTGCTTTGTCACTGAGCTTTCATGTACCATGGACCCACTAGAATTCTGTGCTCGTAAGACACTGAAACTCCATTTTCACACAAAACAGCGAGATCATGGCCATGTGTATCAGATATGTGCCTGCTCACAGAGTAACTCTTTTGTCTCTGTATTTCACTTACAAATTTAATTATTGACACTGGAGCCCGCAAACAAGTGTTAGGGTTCCTGGTGTAAGGCCTTGTGGACTGCATAAGTCACATGCCAGGAACCCAGCCCAGCATCTGACCACAAACCCAATAGTGCTGAGGTTGTGATGTCCTGCTCCTTGAGTCTTTTCTCTTCTAGTTTTGGTTTTGTGTATGTCCCTGGTAATCATTTGCACCCTATTTTCTACCTGATGAGAGTCACATTTCTTGTTTTTCAACGGTTTTGTGTAGGGTGTCTGGAATCTTGTGAAGTTGCCTGAATCAGAATCCGCCTGCTCCTTCCAATGCTGATAAGCGTCGCACACCCCGCTAGAGTCACATTTTCTTAGGTGTTGGATTTTTATTATAGTTTCAACCTATGATCATCTTATATTATTGTCAAGGGAAGTTTTGAAGATGTGATTAAAAATAACAATAACTCGCATTAATATAATAAAAAGGGAGGTCATGCAATTGGGCTCCGCCTCATTACATTCCGTTAAAAGCAGAGCACTCTTTATGGCTGGTGACAGATGGAGAGAGGTCAGAGAAATTCGAAGCATGAGACTGACTTAGAGCGCCCTTGCGGACTTTGAAGATGATGAGCTGCAAAGAAGGGCTTGAGAGAAGACTTTCATGCTGAGTGTGACCTCTGATCAACAGCCAGCATGGAAGCGAGGTCTCTCCCTGTAGCTGCATGAAACAGTTCACTCACTGCCCACAACCAGAAACAATTTAGAGGTGGCATCCTCCCCAGCCCTGCATACTGACACTGGATTTCAGATCATAAGTATAGAACACAATCATCTATATGGACTTCTGCCCCACAGAACCATGAGATGACAAGTAGAAGTAAACCCTTCTACTTGTAGTAATTCATTAGCTAAAATTAGCAAACTAATATAGCCCATTGAAGTGCTGGCCAGTAATTCCTTAAGCGTTTCATAATTCGGAACTCTGGAGGTAGATGAACCCAACATGAAAATATATGAGTGTGTGTGAGGTGGTAGAGGCAAATGACTTGACTTAGAGGAAGTGGTTAGCACCCCTTTCTGACAGTTTCAGGAGAGATGGGATGCCTTGTATACATACAAAAAAAGCAAGAAATTTTTAAGAAATCTGTCCAATTGTGATCACTGTTAAGGTTTTAAAATATCATCCTCTTGTTTTTGCTTTATATTACAAGTTCTGGGAATTCTCCACACTCTATTTTAAACATGTGCGAAAATTTACAAACTGTAAAGACTTTAGTTAAGAGGTATACATAACTCTCATATGCAAAGGGCCTGCATATGAGACAGATACAGAAAGATGTCAATAAAAAAATTGTCCTGAGCTACCTAATGACCCTCTAAGTGACAAAACACTACCAGAATGCGAGTAGATTCAATCTGAATTTCATATTTCAATAGAGGCGTGTGAAACTGTTCACTCTATCAACCAACAGTAAATGAAACATGCACTGTGGGCTGAAGTTACCCTGGCCAAAAAACCATTTGCCCGAATTCAAGACCATTTAGAGAAACAGCTGGGATCGTATAGAGAGTACATTCATTCACCATGCCCATAAATGAGTCTGTCTTCAGGCAAGAACGACAATCTGTTATCATTGTGGACTGAGGCAGGACCACAAGGGGAAAGAGAAGAAGGTTAGAGAGAGGAAAAACTGTCATGGGGCAGGAATCTTGAAACATGGCCATTGGGGCTGGAGATGCTCAGCGTTAAGAGCACAACTGCTTTCCAAAGGCCTGAGTTCAATTCCAGCACACATGGTGGTCACAACATCGGTAATAGAATGATGTCTCTTTGGTGAAGCAGCAACAATGTTTCACATACATAAATAATCTAAAAAAAAAAAAAACTTAAAAAAAAGAAGAAAAAGAAACATGGCCACAGGTGCTGGCCAGTTGGAGTCAGAGCAGCCTCGATGAATATGACAAGTCGTATTGTGGGACTACTGGCAGGGAAGCAGACATAACTGCATAGAGGGTAGGTATCTGCCCAGTTTTAGTGCAGATTAAGGCTTATTATGAATATAAAAGTTTTATGTCTTTTATCTGGAACTGAGTGGTCAAAGAAGAAACCCCCAACTGATGATTAAATATTTACTACAACACGCTCTATATTTGAGTCTCGTGGCCCTGGTTAGTCAGAAGATCATATGCAACAGTGCATGTTCCCAAGGGGCCACGGCACCAGAAGCCAAGGTCACATGTTCTCCCTCTTCCCCCCCCCTCTCCTTCCCTCTCCCTCTTCTTCTCTCTCTGCCACGTTACCATAGTTCTAGACCATAATATGGGTCCTGTTATTCCATGTGCCCTCTATATTCACACCCATCTGTGATGTCCCCTTTACACTGTGTGCCTAAGCATAACAACGCCATCCTTCCTCCTCAGGACCTAAAGCAGCAGCCACTAGTGCCTTTAATACCTAGGTCTACTTACTCCTCGATAGCAACCGGAGCGGGCCAGCACACTGCACACCGACCCATCCTCACTACTTACTCCTCATAGCAACCGAGCCGGGCCATGCCACTGCACACCAACCCATCCTCACTACTTACTCCTCCTAGCAACCCGAGCCGGGCCATGCACACTGCACACCAACCCATCCTCACTTCTCGGAGCACAGAGAACGGCTGCGCTCTGCCTAGACCTGAGATCACTGACACCAGACACAAGGAAAAATACATTCATCTACTACTAATATGGTCCCTTATCTCTGGCGTTTTGGCTCCTGGTGACATCCCTCCCCCATGTAAGCAGGCGCTCAAAGCCTGCCTTGACCTCCTGAAGACCGCTATGGTATGAGCTGAGTGTCCTGCACACTCAGACTTAGAGCCCACTTTCAGGTATTAAAAACAAAACAAAACAGCAACAAAAAGTAACATTTTTTTCTAGGAGCCTGCAGCTACTGAGAAAGAAAGGCCTCAGGGGCACTGGGAAGCCTCGCTCCAGATGACTGCAACTGCGCCCACTTAAGCTCCCCAGGATGCCTAGCTGCCATCAATGTGTGCACAGGTGGAGGTTGAGGGGTGCCCAGTGTGTGACCACCAGGATATAAGGAGTGGCTATTCTCTATTTGGACGGGGTGGTGAAGCTCAATTGTCTTGATGCCATCCCTGTGACCAGGCATGAGGGATGTGGGGGAGGGTAGGAAGAGCAGGCAAACACACTTGTACTTCTGAGTCTCCGGTTCGTGGACTCTGGCCTTGTTAGACAGAATTCAGTGTCCAGTCAGACTTTACTGGCCAGCAGGGCTGCTTAGCTTGCTCTTAGGATTTTGAGACAACTGCCCTTCACCTCCCAGTGTGATCCACAGGGCAGTTGGGGTGCCTCTGGAGACCCCATCCCTCAGGATGCCTACATGAAAGAGGAGCCCTGAAGCTGTCATGTTTTCATGCCTGACACTGGCTGGCAGAAGCTGGGCTTTGGCTGTGCTATTCCTTCACCCCCCAAAAATCTAGTCTATTGCTTTGGCCTAAGATGCGGAAGAACAGTCCTGGAGGCTTTGGGAACCAACAAGAAGCACTTCTGTTAACAATGGGAAATCACAGGAACTCGGCTCAGCTTATGGCCCTCTAGCCTGCCTCAGCTGAGCAGCCCGGGGACTACTGCCACTGTGAACCACCTGGGTAGTAGCTCTGAGGCTCCAGACACCTCATGAGTTGCCACATCACAGGATTAGAGGGGAAAATCAGTGGTGCTACTCAACCTAGTACACTGGGATTTGCTGTTCCCAATGTTCTGTTGGCCACCACCATCACCACACACACCCAGGCCCACTGCCAGGTTCCTTGATTCAGCACTCACTTACCATCCCACTCACAATCCACTGCTCTAGGTAAGATTCTTGAGGCAGCTCTGGCCACAACCACTATACAGGGTGTTAGCATGCAGGCCAGGGCTCCCATGACTCCCATGGCTGGTGGGTAGCATCCTGAATCTCCGAGGAGGTGTGGGCATAATACCCATCCTTAAAGGGTCCAGGACAAGTGGGAGGGCTCCTCTTGGGAAGTCTGTAGGAGGAGAGCAGTGAGTCACTGGTGTGAGCAATGCGTGGGGAGCAATGGGAAAGCATGTGGCCTCATATTTGTACCTGAACCCCAAGCCATCCCACCCACTGTAGCCCCCCTCCTCTTTCCTTCCCAGGATTTTGCAGAGCTCCCAGCAATCAAGTGTATTTTCCATAGGTTTTATTTTGTCCTTCCGCTACCCCAAACTCTGGTAAAATTTGGGGAAATTCCATTATAATGTTTGGGTTCATTTTACATTTAAACCCTCCCAGTAGTTTTTCTTTTCTTTCTCTCTTTTTTTTTTTTTTTTTTTTGTTTTTGAGATAGGGTTTCTCAGTGTAGCCCGGGCTGTCCTGGAAAACTCTGATCACTCTGTAGACCAGGCTGGCCTGGGAACTCAGAAATCCGCCTGCCTCTGCCTCCCAAGTGCTGGGATTAAAGGCGTGACGCCACCACTGCCCGGCTGTCCCCAAGAATTTTTCTAAGATGCTTTTGCAATACTTAAGCAGGCCTTAAAAGACAACCAAAAGGATGCTTCTTTGTATTCTTTTCGAAAAGGCCTTGCCTTTTCCCAGCCCACAGGATTAGTCTTCCTGCCAAGAGTAAACAAGACCTAACTCAGCAGACTCCTACGGAACTAGGTAGGAATCTATTACTGAACTGCACTTTTAGCGGCACTAAAACTCCGTCAAAGAACAGGAACAAGTGCAGAGTGAAGGGAGGAGCAGGTTCCCCAGAACCAGACAGCACCGCAGGCAAGGACAGAGACGGCGGAGCAGGCTGCCGTCTATGGGCACCGGCTTTCCAGTCACGTGCACAGCCAGTCAATGTTCCTCACACATAAACACAGACCCAAAAAGAAAAAAAAATCATCTTCACAAGGAATAAAGACTAGTCTCAAATATGTGCAAACATTCCTTCTTAAAATTACTCAGGGCACCGCCCTTTACTTTATTACAATGAACTCAGTAACATTCACAGCCATGGAGTCAGCTATCAGAAGGGCTGGGGACAAAGCCTCGTATTCTCAAATGAGTTGCATAGGCACAATGCCTAATAAGAGTAACAATATTAGTTTCAAATTTTGTATCAATATACAGGTTTAAACCATTGAAAACCTTACTCCTATATCAATATGCAAATCTGTACCAATGTAAGAAACTATAAGTTTAATTTTGCATCAATTATAGAGGTTTCTATCAGTGTGTGATAATGGCTATGCAATGTTTTGTTTAAGAGTAAATTTGATAACCCATCCCTATTTGTCTATTCCTCTCATTTCTATGATATTACTATTTCCCCTTTTCTCTTCCACTCTGTTTTCCTTTACTTAAGAAAGAAGGATGGAGAAGAGAGGAAAGGCAGAGATCCCTGAGTCTGAGCTCTCTAGTTTCCTCCCGACCAAAGCTACAACATTTGCAAACAATCCCTTAAAGTTAAAAGTATCTATCATTCCTAAATTAATCACAGCCATCTACCCCAACTGAAGGGACTGAGGCAATGACCTTCTTTTGCTTGCTTCTATTGTAATGCTAAGTGCAGACCTGGTTATCCCAGATGAGAGAGCCCAGCCTGCAAGTAGCCCCAAGTGACATTATGTGACCTTGCCCCCAAGTCATTTCTGAATTGTAAATAAAAGTGCCTACAATTGAAAGCTGAGCAGAATTGAGATAGGTGTTTCCTGGTGTACTTGGCCTGGGCATGGGAGGAGACCATGACAGAGCTAGAGAGAAGAAGATAAATAGAGCAGAAGCCACCATGAAGTAAGAATCTTAAAGTAATAGCCATGTGAGTTGGCTAATTAGAGTTAAGTGCAGCCCAGACAAAAACATGACAAATTATATAATGGAATTATTGGCTGAGAAATATGTATAATAGTATAGAGGATAGCTATCTTCCCAGCTCTTGTCCAAACTAAGGCTTATCGTAAATATAAGGGTTGTATCCAGGAACTTTTATCTAAGAACTAAATGTTCAAAGGATAGGTAGAAACCCTGGGTTGAGATCAAATATTTTCTACCACACGAAAACTAGATCTCAGCACCTAGAATTACAATCTTCCCAATCCCAGATATTTACACACCACCATAAAAACATACCCATTAACAGCTAAGGCATTAAACTCTCTATTAGAGCCCAACAGCCCTATCACAGAAGGCCCTGAATATTCCAACATGGCTGAAGAACAAGAATGAAACGGACTATAAAATAAATAGCCTTTACAAATATGATAAGAGGTTCTTAAAGAGAAAAATAAAGAAATATGTAAATATACAAACTGTAGAAGGAAATGAAGAAAACACAGTTCAAGATCTGAAAGTGAAACAGAATCAATAAATAAAACCTAAACTGAGAGATCTGGAAGTGGAAAATGTAGGAACTCAAATAGTCCCTCGGAGGCAGACGTTAGCAACACATTACAACAGATAGAGAGCCTCGGGTATTGAAGAGATGACAGAAGGAACAGATCCATAGATGGGGAAAATGTTAAATCCCAAAGGAAAAAAAAGTGGGAGGGAAAAGAAAGGAAAAAAAGCAAGCAAGCAAGCAAGCAAGCAAGCAAGCAAGCAAGCAAAAAATCCTAGAAGAAAATATGCAAGAAATATAGGATATTTCTACAAAAATAACAAATATAAGAATAATAATGTATAGCGGGCGGTGGTGGGCCGCCTTTAATCCCAGCACTGGAGGCAGAGCAGCGGATTTGAGTTCGAGCCAGCGGTCTAAGATAGTCTAGATGCCAGTACACAAGAACCTGTCTCGAAAACCAAAAAAAAAGAATAATGATAGAGAGTAGAAAGAAATTAGGTCAAACAAACAAATCCACAATTATAGAGAAATTCCTTAACAACAGGACTTAAAGATAAGAAGCATACAGAGTATGGAATAGATCGGACTAGAAAAGAAAGTCCGCTTGGTATATTACCCAAGACACTAAACACAGAGAACAAAGAGAGTGTACTAAAAGCTGCAAGGGGAAAGGTCAAGTAACATATAAAGGCAGACCTATTAGAATTACATGTTAATTCTCCATAGAGACTCTAAAAGCCACAAGCGCCTGGACAAATGTGCTGCAGCTAAGAGACCACAACTGGTAAACCAGACTACTAAGCCTGGTGAAACTTTCAACTACTACAGATGGAAGAAATAAGATATTACACCATAACAAAATTTAAGCAATATCAAACTACAAATTTAGCTCTATAGAAGGTGCAAGAAGGAAAACCTCAAACTAACAAGGTTAACTCCTACCCTGAAAAGTCAGGGAATAAATAATCCTAGACCAGCAAAGTCAAAGTAGAGAAGCATACATACAACAACACAACAATAAAATCAAAATAACAGGAACCGTAAATAACTATCAACATCAATGGTCTTGATTCCCCCAATAAAAAGACACAGACTAACAGATGGGATGTCTAAATAGGATGTATCCTCCAGCTGCACTGAAGAAAGGCGCCTTAACCGCAAGGACAGCCATCACCTTAGGGTAAAGGGTTAAAAAAATTATTCCAAGCAAATAAACCTAGGAAGCATAGCCATCTTAATGTCTGACAAAATAAACTTCAAACCAAAAGTAGTCATAAGAGATGGGGAAGGATACTATATACTCATGGAAGAAAAACTTCATCGATAAAATGTTCCAATTCTTACAATCTATGCCCAGTCACAACTGCAGCTTCAATCACATATTGACACTCACGCTGACAGCTGAGCTTCAATGCCCCATTCTCACCACTAGATAGACACACTAGACAAAAGCTAAACAGAGAAAGGTCGCTGGTCTTTGCTACACTCTGGGTTCTTTCCTCCACCTTTCTCCACCTTCTTTTCCACCCTTTCAAGCTAACACTAGGATAGAAGGGAGAGAGGAAAAAAAGAGATCCCAGAATCTAATTACTTTTCTTCTTACTCACCCATAAAACCAGTCATTCTACCCCAAAACATACAGGAAAGAAAAAAAAAAAGTAAAAATCATAGAGACAGAAGGCTCAGAAGATGAGAAAGCGTATCATTTTTAAGCTTCATTTGTTATTTTCACTTCATGATGCTTCAGAGTCCAAAGAGGAAGTTTCTTTTTCTGGAAGAAACATAATTTAAAATCACATAAAATGGGTTTTAGTTGAGCCAAGTGCTTTTCTTCTTTTACCACATACAGGATTATTAGATCCTCCCTAAAATTGCCTTCAGAGGTTTTTTTGAAGAAGCCTGAGAATCTCAAGACCTCTGATGAAATACTTTGCACAAAAGAGCCTGCCTGCTTCTTCCTTATTTCCACTACAGCAGGGTGGAGGCAATTTTTTTTGCAACCTACTTTTAATAAGCATTCAACCTCTGTCCTAGCCCACCACTCAGGAGAGGTAGTGGAAGATAAAAGTTACTAGGAGATGGGGGAAGAGGATAGTTCAGGGATAGTTCTTTGGGAGTGATCTTGATTTCTTTGGCAGCAGTTGGGTACAGTAGCAAACACCAAACACTATTCAGCAGGGGACTTCACAGGTGAGAAAAGCAGCAGCATAGTGGAAACATTGTGGCAGTGGCTGTGCAGACTTGGGAACTCCTGCTCCTCTCCCACTGCCTGGCTTGCCTGGATGGATACAAGAGGGCGAGCAACTATGCCCAAGCTGAGCCAGCAGGGCAAAAGTAGCTGTGGCGGACCCTCAGTCAACTTCATTAGAGGAAAGTGTCTAAAGTGTTTTCCTCCATCAAATATGGCAACCCCAGCCCATCCCATTTTCCTTTATTCCATGCCTTAATTTGTGTGGCTTGTGTGGCTTCTATTCCCCTTCATAATGTCTTCAGTTTCTCTCTGTTCTCTCTCTCTCTCTCCCTCCCTCCCTCCCTCCCTCCCTCCCTCCCTCCCCCCCTCTCTCTTTCTTTCAACTAAGCTAAAGGACCAGCAATTTGATATTTTGAACCTAATATTTGTTATGGTTTATGCCATGCATACTTGCTGCACATTAATTTATTTTCTTAAATGTGCCACACTTTAATAGGACACATTAGCTTAGCTCAATCTGTGATCTGGGGTTTTTCGAGGCAGGTTAATGTTGGGGGGAGAGGGGGGCTCATCTCCTACTCCTGAAGCTTGTGTTTCCAACTGCAAATGCTTATTAATTTTCAATGTTTTCTTTGTCAGTGTATGTGCAAGTGTCTGTGCACGTGTGTGCCACAGTTTTCAGTTCTTAGTTTCTACCATGGGTTCTGGGGATTGAACTCAGGTAATCATACTAGTCCAGCAAGTTCTTTTGCCTGCTGAGTGCCTTGCTGCTATTGCACAAGTGTGTGTGTGTGTGTGTGTGTGAGAGAGAGAGAGAGAGAGAGAGAGCATGCACACGTGTAATTTTCATATATGTATTTATTGTATATTAGGCCTATCACTGCCTCTCAATAGCATTATCCTTCCTTTTCTCACCTCTTCTCATTATTCTTTTTTATCCCTCAGGACAGTTTTACTTTGTTCATGTCATAGAGACATTCATATTTTTATACATCTGTATAAAGTGGAGGAATGCACATGCACACACACGCGCCACACACACACACACACACACACACACACCAGTGAAACAAACTTAAAAAAATAACAACATGCAGTCTTTTTGTTCAGTAATCATTATTCATTAGCATATGCTTTTCTTTTTTTTTTTTTTTTTATACAATTCATGGATAAAACTAATGGGCAATAACCGTGAAAATTTTCCTTAATGCTGATAATAACTTTCTTGATGATACCCTTGGGGTTTTCTTAAATGTTATTATAACTATCTGCAGATAAAAATGGGTTACCTGTGCCTTTTTTATTCTTTTTTTTTTTTTTTTAGTTTTTCCAGACAGGGTTTCTCTGTGTAGCCCTGGCTGTCCTGGAACTTACTCTGGAGACCAGGCTGGCCTTGAACTCAGAGATTCACTGCCTCTGCCTCCCAAGTGCTGGGATTAAAGGCCTGTGCCACCACCGTCTGGCTAGCCTTTTTTATTCTTATACCTTTATACGTATCAACAAAAAAAGCCTTCAATAGAGTAATGTACGATAGACTATGGCCCAGTGTCAACTTTTAATTTCTACTAGTGACAGGGCTTAAAATACCACATTTCTCCATTCTGACTATGAGCAGTATGCTGTCTGTAAGGATGAGCTCCACTTAGGAGCTCAGTGGTCACAGTCAACAAATAGAGAAACAGAAGAGTGGTGTTATTGCGACCCCTTCTGGCCAAAGGTAGTTATGTCATATCTTTAAGAAATGAGCCGATGGATACTAAGTATGGGTTGCCACCTTGTGGAATTCAGAAGTTACTGCACCTGACCTGGGTCTCTTCCCACAGTTGCCTTATCTGGCTTCAAGTCCAAGAGTAGGAGGAGACCTGAATCACCCTCACCACAAGCACCCCTCTCTCAAAAGAAACCCAGCCTCAGTTTGAAGGAAACGGACACTTGATTTCCAGTGAGAATTGTGCGCATCCCTCAATCGTGCAAAAGTTCAAAGGACTTTCAAACTCATGAAAAATGCGAAACAACCCGGGGCAATGAACGCAATTAAACAATTCAGGTCAGTGTCTTCTGTCTAGTCCAATGGAAGAAAGCTTTGAAATACCCAGAGAAAAGTTGTTAATCTATAAATCATGTCAGATGTTGTGAATCATCTAAGCTAATAGCATATTTTATAAAATGCCATAGTAGCACTTAATTGTTTGTTGCAGGTGTGTTCCTTCTGAGTGTACAGTTTAAGATCAAACTTTATTATGCCAACATTCATTAGAAAATAAACCAGAGACACCAGGTAGATTAGAACAGCAGTAATGGTGCTGGAGAGATGGCTCAGCAGCTGTGCCAGAGGTCCAGAGTTCAATCCCCAGGAACCACATGGTGTCTCCCAACCATCTACAGTGAGATCTGGCGCCCTCTTCTGGCCTGCCTGCATGCGTGCAGACAGAATGCTGTATACGTAGTAAATCTTTAAATAAAATAAAATAAAATAGAAAATAAAATAAAATAAAATAAGGGCTGGAGAGGTGGCTCGGTGACTGCTCTTGCAGAGGTTCTGAGTCCCAACAGTCACATGGTGGCTCACAACCATCTTTAATGGGATCCAATGCCCTCTTCTTGTGTGTCTGAGACAGCTACAGTGTACTCACATACATAAAATAAGTTAAGAATTAAAAAATAACTAAAGTAAAAATAAATAGATTTAGAAAGCTATGTGTATTTTATTTAAAAAGTACAACTGGATCTACTGCTATCTAAATATCTAGGATGGTCTTACCGTGTCCTTCTATTTCAGATAGTCTACCACTTCAGTATCTGAGATCAGTGTCACTTATGAAAATAACTTCAAGTTATTATGTTCCATTGCCATTTAAGACTGGAAAGAATAGCCGGGCAGTGGTGGCACACCCCTGTAGTCCCAGCAATTGGGTTCCCAGACAGCCAGGACTATACAGAGAAACCTGTCTCGAAAAACCAAAAACAAAAAAAAAAAAAAGGACTGGAAAGAATGACATGCTTAAGGACTTAATATAGACTTTTAGTCAGTATGAAGCTTTGGGCAAGATATGTTCTTTCTCTGCTTTCTTTTAAGACAAAATCTTGAGTACTGGAGAGATGAATCAGCAGTTCAGACTACTGAGTGCTCCGCTTTCAAGCACTGAACAAACATGTGGTAGTCCACACAGCAGTAAGGGAACTAAAGCCTCTCCTGATGTGTCTAAAACACTTACAGTCATAAATGAGTATACCTTTAAAAAAATAAACTTCATAGTATAACCTGGCAGATAACTAACTTTGAGCTCACAAAATCTAACTTTGTTTTTTACTCATACTGAAATTGCCTAGTCCCATCAATATGCCCAGCTGTGAAGACTCATTTTATGGTTGTGGTGAGCAGCTTTCCGTCTCATTTCCCATGAGTCAATTCTTTCTATGTAAATGAGATCGTTTCTGTGGTATCTGGTCAGAGGTAATTCTGATTGGCTGTGTGATTCTGACATTTTTGTTTCTCCAGTTTTCTAGTTCTAGGAGTGTTTTGCCTGTTGATTGGGTGTATGGATCACGAGGTTGTCAGGTGTGGACAGAGTCCCGAAGACAGCTTTGTCTAAGCAAGTGGGTGTAGTGGGAGTTAAATCCAGATCATCCCGAAGAAATACAAGTGATTTGAACTGCTATGAAAAGCCAGCCTCTTCCTCTATACTTTGATGTTTCTGTAGTCTCTCTCACTCTACCTGCCATAACCAAATGTCTTCAATGGTGACAACACCTATTTGTAAGAAATGAAACAAAGCAACCAACCAAACTGACTAACTACCCCAAGGAACATCCCTGTAACCCTGGCTTTCTCCAAAAATAACTATGGCTGTACATCCATACCATTTCTTTAGACTCCTCTAAAGGACCGGAGAGAGGCAAGTGGAAGAAGTGGACCCATGCCACTGATAAGCATACAACTATGATTCATTCCAAGTTTTTAAAATTTTTCAGTCATATTTGACATAGGCCCATCCTTCCGAGAACCACATTTACCAATTAAAAGTGCACAAAGGCGAAACTGCCAGAAGAGGAGGCGGAACCCCTTCTTTACATTTCATTCCTGGAATTGGGTCCTTTTGTTAGTTTTCCCCTGTTTGTTTTGCTGAGGCGTGGTACTTTTAAGTATCTGTCCTTGAACTGTCCTTGTAGACCAGACTGGTCTTGAATTCAGAGATCAGCCTGCCTCCACATTCTGAGTGCTGACTGCCAAAATCTGGTTTGGGGAGGGGCTGAACAATCACAAGAGAGCTGTTATCCTTTCTTTGTCAGTCTTATCAACAGATAACATCCAGCTTCTCCAGAGCTAGTCATTTGGAAGAGGTGCTCAGGAGCCTCTGGTTCTATCTGCACCTTCAAGGTCTACGCGAGGATGGGATCACGTAGTGGCCATGGAACACTTTCACCAGAGATACGTTCCCGGACAATCTATAAGGTAAGACAGGTGTTTTTTGTTTTTTGTTTTTTTTTTTTTCATATCTACCTATATCGAACCCTGCCTGTCCATGGTACATCAGAAATCATAGAAAGGTGGCATGTTTGCAAAAATTAGAAATATAGATGGTATTCAGCTGCTTGTTGGACTAAAACTAAGTGATTGTCTCTGATTATCAAGTTCTGGAGTTTTTGTTTTGGTTTCTATTTTGGTTATTCTCATCAAAGGAAATTGATTTGGTGTGGATTAGGATTGTGAATTTCTTGTGCTCTTGATCCGTGGCCACTGTCGTCACATTTAGCAAGGAAGGACAGGGTCAGACTCCCTAATATCTGTATTTATAGCTTCAGTAAAATATAAACAGTGTACTAAATAATCCTGGTCCTGACTCTTCTTGTTTCCGTAGAATCCACTGCTTTAGCTTTCTCCAATGTTCCGATAGACTCCTGAGACACTGTAAAATGCTGTTGAAATTGTATCAAATTTCTTTGCTTGGGTCCTCTGAGAGGATAAATTGTTTCAAATCTCCTGGTCTCTTCTTAGTAGAATCCATTGTTTTGAAAAGTAATTGAACAATTTTACCCTTAAATGATGCTTGGAAAACAGCAAAAGTTCAGTGGACACCAGTCCTCCTGTCCCCTGCTGAATTGCTTCAAGTTTTTCTCAATTTAGGAAAATGTTGGCTGTAAGATTTTCTTTGTCTTTTTCTGTGTCAGGTTGTGGAGTTGGCAGAGGCAGGCAGATCAGACCTCTTGGCTGTCTTAGACACACTTTATAGACTAGGCTGGTCTCAAACGTGTAAGAGCCTGCCTCTGCTCTTCGAATGGTGGGATTAAAGTTGTACACCACTACTAACAGCTAGGATTCTCATTTATTTATTTATTATGATTCTAGCTTTGCCAGTCAGTTGGTGGTGGCTGAGAGTGGTGGATCACTGTACATTTCAGGCTAGCCTAGTCTACAGACCAAGTTCCTGGAATGCCAAGACTAAACAAAGAGGAGCCCTTTCCAGAAATAAAACAAAAAAATATTTTGACTTTTAATAGAGAGAGACATGATTTGATTAGTCCTATTGTCTGTAGAACTTTGATAAGGAAGGCCACTTGGATTTTATTGAAGAATTTTTGTCTGATTGTATTTGAGCTTCGAATGTGTTTTCTTAAGATCAGTAGAACTATAAATGTAATCTAGGAAATTATTTTACTGTCAAGAGTTTTTGGACTGTTGTTTATGCTACACAGTTGGTTACATGGACTGAGATGGTGGTGAAATTTCTCTACATAGCCGGCCACCTCCATCTTGATGAGGTCAGTCAGCAACCAAGATGGCTGCATCCACATGTCGCCTTCCATACTCTCAACTATATTCTCCTTAGCAATCTTCCTGATGTGACTTTATTTAACCACATTTTATTTTTAATAAAATGGTCTTATTTTTAACAACCTCCAAAGGAAACCCCTTTCCCACTAATGCTGACTCCACCCTGCAAAGATAGCAAGCATATCGGTCTTTCCCTACTCCCACCTGGTGTCTCTCTCTCACGACAGACAGACAGACACACACAGCACACACCACACACAGAGTCACAAAACACAGAGGCAGAGGCAGGACTTACTTGAGAGGCTAGCCTGCCTGGACATTATGTTTTGTCTCTCCTACATGAATAAACACAGAAAAAGATATTCATCCATCTACATATGCATGTGTGTCTGGTGGCTCAGAGGGCAAAGCTGCTGGCTGTTAAGGTCCAGGTAAAATATTAAGGCCTAGATGGAATGCGAAGGCCTAGGTCAGATTAGCAACTAAGGTGGTGGGTGAAATTTCTCCCCATGTATTTTTGGTTGTCTGAAAAAGTCGTTGCATAAACTGACTTAGTCTGGAACCACAGACAGGTGAAACCAGGTCTACCTAGAAAGATTCATTCACAGTGAATGATATTTATGTTGACATCCTTTTTTAATGTCTTTTCACTAACTAACTAACTAACTAACTAACTAACTAACTAACTAAGTCTGCCTGGCATCCATGATGACTGTTTATGTTTATCTTTCCTTATGCATTTTAATTACCCAAGGACAAAAATTTTAAATGTTCGATTCATCTGGCACTTAAAAGAAATACATAGAAGTGTGTGTGTGTGTGTGTGTGTGTGTGTGTGTGTGTGTTGTAGCTGCTTGTAAATTAATACTACATGTGTGTGTTTTCCATGACCAAGCTAAGGCCCACCCAAGATTTGTGTTTCAGAGATCTTTCCTTATTCATTTCTTGGGCCTGGGTTGGTGTAGGCACTAGGCCACCTCACTTCTTGAAAAACAAATGAAAATGTACTCTTTCTTTCTTTCTTTCTTTCTTTCTTTCTTTCTTTTCTTTCTTTCTTTCTTTCTTTCCTCATCTTGGGATCAATCTAAAAAATGGACTGTTTTGTGAAATCGACTTCATTAAAATCTAGCACATACAAGAGGGGTGTAGGAAGAGGATACCACCCCCTAGCCCCCACCAAATATATATGTGATATGTATGCACGTGAATTCCTGTGTGTGTGTGTGTGTGTGTGTGTGTGTGTGTGTGTGTGTGTGTGTTTCCATGGCCAAGCTAAGGCCCGCCCAAGATTGTGCTTCAGAGATCTCTCCTTATGTCTGTCTCCATGGCCAAACTAGGGACCATCCCACATCTCTGTTTCAGAGATCCTTCCTTACTTATTTCTTGTGCCTGGGCTTGTGTAGACCCTAGGTGGGCCACACTTCCAGAAAAAAACAAACAAAACAAAATGAAATCGACTAACAAATCAACCAAGCAAACAAGTTTGCCTGCTGCCTGCCTGCTGCCTGCCTGCCTGCCTGCCTGCC
>JAJTUV010003957.1:0-29658 GCA_021653895.1 Mastomys natalensis | reverse complement strand
TATGCAACTTTTTTGCATTCTTTTAAAAAGGTTGGCAGAAAGCTATGAACCCAAACACATAATATCCTTACCAAGAAGCAAGCAGGTAAAGAGGATGGAGAGGCTGAACACTCTCCTGATGATCAGTGAGAAAATAAGCTGTGAGATCCCTTGACTCTCATCACTGAAGAATTCTTGGACTACAGTTATTCATTGTTTCAATTCCCATGGTGTCAGTCTGGGGTCTACAATGTTGTCCTCCCCTTGTGTCTTTAAGGTATTTGTTTCAAGGTTTCTATACTTTCATGATGTTCCTTTGATCAATCGAATGTCCCAAAATGATACTCCCAGAAGAGGCAGAACAAAAAACATCAGTAGCAGTGGCATGGGAAATGCACTCCTCTGCTTCATTCAAATGAAACCTGAGTCTATGGTCTGAGTTACAGAACTTAGTGTTAAAGGCAGTGGCGAGTAATTCTCAATGTGTATTTAGAAATCACTTGACACCTGCGACTTTGTGACTTTTCTAGCTGTTATGAGTTTGTTGTGAGGCTTTCACTGCTATGGCATATAATTACATTCTATACTACTCGTATAAGCTTGAGGTTCCTGAGACCTATATTTCTTTAAATCAGTGCTAGACTGAAATGTCTTTGGTCTTTAATCTTGTTCCTGTACCTTATACCTTATATTTGGTGACAATTTTGTTCCATACATTTATCCTGAATCCCATTGTGATCTCACTCTCTGTCTTGGTGTTTGTGTCCTCTCTTTGTCCCTCTTACTGTCATCTTCTATATCTTTCGAATTTTTTTACACATTTGCATACTTGTACATTCTACCAGAATCTGAATGCCAGGGGTCTTCATTTTGGCTTAAACATGTTTCTGTTTTACCATTTCAAGATACTTCCAGTGTTGAAATATTAGTGCTGCAATTTTAACAGTACAACTTTTGGTCTTAGTGAGAAATGCAAAAGCTATTGGTCCTGGAGGGGGCACAGTGAGTGTTGTGCAGATCTTTTGGAGTAGGAACACTTGAGCTGTGATTTCCAATCATCAGAAATAGAGCTTTTGGAAAGTAAATGGAATTCCCTGAATATCATAATTTCTGAAAGGCAAGGATATCAGAACAAGATTTATGCATACACAAAGCCTGAATGTGGTAATGTCAAAGCTTTTGTACTGCAACATCCTAGCTTTTGTTCTTACTTGGCATTGGACTTATAGCATTGCAACTAATGGTGACCATCAGGAGACAAGTAAGGGCTAAAGTTTCCCAGTTCAAGATAGTATATGTCACCACTTCACTCCTGATGGCAACCTTTCATGTGTAATCCCCACCTGCCAATAGTAACAGGGACAGAAATTGACTTTGTTTAATATTTTGTTGTCTGAAATTTTCTGACATCTCTATGAGAGTGGCACTCCTTTATTTCTGCATCATCTTCTGTGAATAGCAGGAATTTCTCTAATGTGGCTAAACAATGCTAAGAGAAAGTGGATAAATAGGGACAGTTAATCGTTTTGCCACCTTAGGGGTGTTTGGCCATTCATTGATTCAAACAGATTTGTTGTTGACCATGATCTTCATGAAACTGTTTTTTTTTTATTTTATTTTTTTTATTTCACAGCCATGAGCCTAGTGTAACCCAGCAGTAGACATAGTTATCTCTACACAATCAGAGTATATTTATTTATTTATTTATTATTTATTTATTATTTTTAGTTTTTTGAGACAGGGTTTCTCTTTGTAGCCCTTGCTGTCCTGGAACTCACTCTGTAGACCAGGCTGGCATCGAACTCAGAAATCTGCCTGCCTCTTCCTCCCAAGTGCTGGGATTAAAGGCATGTGCCACCACTGCCCAGCCCTGAGTACATTTTTATAGACATGTTTCTCTTTGAAGCTTGATTTTGCCGATCTCTTTCCCAGGATGTATCATATGAAAATGTTAATATGTATGGAGATGTGATGTCTGTAGCTACCTAATCATATGTAAGAGGGAGAAAACTCCATGCTCCTTATATACACTTGCATCTAGAAATGGACAGAAGAGCTTAGATCCATAGATTATATCATTTTAAGGTATGGGTGAATTAGAATTTTGGTGTATTATAAGCATGTTTTTATTCTGTTCAAAAATCAGGATGGTCTGTCCATCTTCTCAGAGTTCTCATTATGTTCTATGTACAGGACCAATAGGGAGACCTCATCTACTCTAACTCTTCCCAGGAAGACAGAGTTGAAAAATGAAATGTAGAGGCTGTCCACACATGCTCATGACCAGCAAGAGAAATAATATTTAGATTGAATCCTTTTCAATAAAGGAATCTAAGCCAATAAATATATATTGCTTCAAAATCCATGTTTCCTATGTAAACAGTCTTCAATGTTAGCCCATAAAGTCCTTGTGCCCTCCTCTTTCAAGTTCCTAAATGCTTCTAAGAAGAGAGAAAGAACCACAAGTTTCAGCAGAAACTAGATAGAAAATGGAAACTTCTTGTTTCTCAAATGAAAGAAAAAAAAAAAAAACAACAACAACAACACCTGAGTAACAGTATTCAAGGATTAATGGCAGTGGAAAGCACATTTTCAGAATGTATTTGGAAATGCCATGTCAAGTAGTGACTTTTGTGAGATTCTAGCTGTTGTGACTTGGTGGTAATTCTTCATATTTCTCTGCCAGGTGATTGAGTGTTAGAAGCTTATGATAGCAGCTCTAGGGGTCTGGTTCCAAGTTTTTCATCTCGATGTTTGACTAGAAGGCCTCAGGTCATACTGTTCTTCCTGTTCCATATATCTTATACTTCAAGTTTGCTCTATTTTTTCTGCATCCTATTGGTTCTCTCTATGTTCTTCTTTCTCTCTGTGTCTCTGTATGTTGCTTTTATTATTTGTGTCTTCAGGCTTCACTTCCTCTGTGTTGTATATACATAATTTCATGTTGTATTTACCTCAAGAATCAGGTTGCAGTCTCCTCAGTTGACTGATATATATTTGTTTCATATATCTAGGTGAAGCTTCTGATGAGGTCAGAGGACCCCACTAAATACAGAATTGCTCTTGGCGATATGGCCAGATTGAGTCACATTGGAATACATTGGAAGTTTTGCTGTTTTTTTCCATCCTCAGAATTAGTCCAATGTATCACATATCAGTAATAGTTACCATGCAGACATAAATTCAGTTGTGAATATTGTAGAATTGATAAAATGTTGTTGTTGTGCCAAACCTGGTCATAGGCTCTTGAGAACAAAATAGATAGTCTTACCTTCCAAATCTACTAGGAAGCTCCTACAATGTAACCTCCACATGTAAACTCAGTCCCTGATGGCCTTGGTTCAAAATATTAAATTCATAATCACCATAATTTCACAATTAGGACCCTGACTACTATACACATCTTGGTATGGAGTCATTGATGACACAGCCTGAGTTTACATTTAAAGCCAGGCATCTGAGTCAGGTGAATTTCTACCATCATTTCGTCATTTACTGCCTGTCTGTTATCCACCAATTATGCTTTCTACCATCATGTTAGTAATCCACATTTCTATCAAACCACCCACCCCATTAATTGTGATTGTTCAGTTCTTTTTCAACACACATGTATTCTGGATAGTTGTCGACTTGTGAAAAACTGAATTCTTTGCAAGCATATTGCTGTTCTACTTGTAGCTACAGTCAAACAAGTGACACAGTTGAATAATAAGTCCAAACCTACATATCTTAATTGTAGGTGGGTGTTATTGTGTAAACATTTAGTAAGTTTATAGCCTTTCTTCTTTCTTCATTTAACCCAAATAATTTTTTTCCATTTGCACATGTTTGTTGACACAGACAGAATGTTGAGGCACACTCCTCAACCCTGTTTTCTGTGCTGTTACTGGAAAACTCTCTTTTCCTGGATATTATACCCAGGAACTGAATACATGACCACAGACAATGGAAGAATTTTTACTGGTGGTGTTATTTGGCTGTAGAATTTAGGCTTCTACAAAATGAAGCATAATTTAACCACTGTTTTAGTTTCCAAGGGATTGAAAGCAAATTCTCAATCACAGCTCAACAAGCAGGTGTGCTAAATCTAAGTCTAACATGGAATCTGGGAGTACTAGTCAGGACCTGTATGCATTGGCTAGAGTAGTTAGTTTGGTTTCTTTGTTTTTACTCCTACTATAAAGCTGGGTTACTTATTTCCTCAGAAGTATGGAATGAAGTTTCAGGCTTTTCTATTTGACTAGCAATCACTCCAGGTCCTCTGCATATGCTTTCCCTTGGATGAACATATATGCATGTCATGTGTGTCCCTCCATTAAGAACTCCATCTTCTAATAAATACCATTGGGAAACACTGGAAGAAATTATCCAGTACATATACAAGCAGAAGTCGTTGACCACCCAGTACATTTATACAATGGAATATTACTCAGCTATTAAAAACAATGAATTTGATAAATTCTTATATAAATGGATGGAACTAGAAAATATCATCCTGAGTGAAGTAACCCAATCACAAAAGAACATACATGGTATTCACTCACTGATTATTGGATTTTAGCCCAGAAGCCTGAAATACCCAAGATTCAACTCACAGACCACATAAAGCTCATGAAGAATGATGACCAAATAGGGGAGCCTTCAGTCCTTCTTAGAAGGAGTAACAAAATACTCAAGGGTGCAAATATGGAGACACAGTGCAGGACAGAAACTGAAGGAGGGACCATCTACAAACCATTCCACCTGGATATCCATCCTATGTGCAGTCACCAAAGGTAGAGGTTGATGTGGATGTCAGGATGTACATGCTAACAGGAGCCTGATATAGCTGTCTCCTTAGTGGTCTGCAAGAGTCTGACATACTCAGAGGCAGATACTCACAGCTAACCATTAAACTGAGCATGGGGTTCCCAATGAAGAAGATAGAGTGAAGGCTGAAGTAGTTGAGAGAATTCGAGACACCAGAGGAAAGCAACAATCCCAACCAACCAGAGCCCCAGGGTCTAAACCACCAACCTGGGAGCGCTTAGGGAGGGACCCATGGCTCCAGCTATATATGTAAGGGAGCTATATATAAGTGGGAGAAGAGATCCTTGGTCCCATGAAGGCTGGACGTCGTGGGTGGGGATACTCGAGGGTGGGGAGGTGAGGTAAAGGGGAGGTTGGTGGGGGTACACCAACATGGAGGCAGGAGGAGGGGGAAGTGATAGTGAGTTCCTGGGAGGGAGGGGGGTAAATGGGGTAAGGAGAGAACATCTGAAATGTAAAAAAAAAAATTTCCAATAAAAAAAAAAAAGTTGCAACACCATTTTCATGTCCTCCAGATGATGTAGTAGCCCAGCATGGGTAAAGACAGTGAAATTTCTTGGATGCTCTTTGCTTGGATGTGTTTTGATTCTCTATAATATGACAAAATAGAGAAAAGATACTAAGTATGTCATAACCACATTCCTTTGTGGTGAATAAGTTCTTAGGCTGCATATCCCATATGAGCATATTTGATTTCTTGCATTTTAGATGTCCATGAAGTATAAACTCATGCTTGCAAAGAATGATAACATGATACTTCAATGGGAGTGTTCTACAACAGATTCCCAAAGAGATCAAGATGCAGTTTCCCTGCTATAGTACTAAGGAGAATCAGTTTTCTTTAGCGCTAGAGCATGAGCAGGTACATTCTTCTCAGATACACTACTCAAGAAATATGCTTCTGCATGACAGTCTCTATTTTTCATGATGCGTGGGTACAATGTGCATCAAGAGTGAACAAGGGGACTGACCTTTACTTCATTTCTCAGGGGATTAAGTTTCAAGCCTTTATTGTATCTGTCACTAAAATGTTGTGATCCATCAGAAACAAATCATGAGTAACTTGTATATTCCTCCTATATTGTTGACTATGGTAGGTAATCTGTTTAAAATCATGGTCCTGAGAATAACTTTTTGTTTTTTTTTGTAGACCAGAGAAGATACAGTACCTAGAACAAATTCTGACACTTTTTTAAGGCTGAGGAAATTTCTAGGTTCAGCTACTGTTTGGGTATTCTGTCAGGCACAAACAATTATTTCAATTAAAATATTCAAATTGACCCTCCAGTAAAAATAAGGGGGAGGGAGATAGTACTGTGCACCTTGTATGTGCCTTCACAATATTCCTATCTCAAATCTAAGAATTTACCATATGACCTTGAACTGTCAATAGACCAGGAATAGAGCCTCAAGCAGAAGGAACTTTTGAATTAGTAACCACATGTTTACCTCATCCAGGACAAACAGGGTTTATTGGATTGTTATGTTTTTACTTACTTATTTATTTACTATCAACAGTCCATAATATTTTATAGCCAGTAAAAAAGCTACACTGCTTTGATGTTTCATTCTCTACATAGAAACATAATTTATAAATTGAGATTGCTATCAGGTACCTCTAGTTCTTTGGGGAAGATACGGGGTTTTACAGAACTAACTGTTATGGAAATGGTAAACAATTTGTCCTTCTTTGTGTCTCCTGATTTATATTACATTTATTTACCTGATACATTGGTGTTTCCCCATTACATTGGACAGCCAAGGTCACTTACGTTTCTTTTTCTTTTGGAGTGCTGTGGATAAATCTTGCAGTTAAAAAATTCAGAATTTGCTTATTCTTCCCTGAGTTGACTGCCCTCTGTAAATATACTTGAGAGCACACTGTCATGGCTGTATTGAGCCCTTTACTAGGTCTTCGTGGGTTCCTTAGATGAGGAATAGTTAATGTAGACTGGAAGAATTAGAAGTCTGGCAAGAGCTTACTATGCTGAGTGATTCTCAACATTATTCAAAGTTTAAAATTAATGGACTTTACTCAGTTGCAGAATTTGGACATTTAGAGATAGGAGGTAAGATAGTTCAGGAGGACTATATCCCTTACTAGCATTTTAGGAACTTGTAGCCAACCTATATGGGCCAATACTGAATAACAGACCCATAGGAGAATGTCTAGCCAAGCAGCTACATCAGGATAATTTCTACCACCATTTGCCCATTAGACTTCCTGTCTGCTTATCCACCATTCTCAGATTTTAACCATCATTTTAGCAATCCACATTCCCATCCAGGAAATCCATGTCATGTAATATGACTGTTTACTTCTCTTCCTAAATGCAAGTATTCTGGGAAGTTATCTTCTTGTGTGAAACTGATTAACTGGCAAGCATATTGAAGCTCAATTTGAAGCTACAGTCAAATGAAGGACACCCAAGAATAACATGTCCAAAACCTACAGTTTTTTGATGATTGGTGGGGTGATATATTCAGAACTTTGATTCTGAGTTATGGCTTTGTCCTTACTTCTTTTAACACAAAAGTTTCTTCCCAGTGTGCATCCCTTGGTTTACACAGAAAGAAGGTTGAGGAGCACTTGGCAGCCCTTTGTTTCTCTGAGAATTACTGAAGAATTCCCTCTTCCTGGAGGTTATACACTGGAATTGTGTACATGACTATGTACGTGGGAAGGACTTTTTACTGCTGGGAGTATAGAGTTCAAGAATTTAGGATTCTACTCAAAGCAGAGAATATTCAGAACTACTGTTTTATTTTCCAAGGGATAGATAGAAAACTTCTTACCCAATTCTAAAATAGCTGGTGTGCTTAATTTAAATCTAACATGGAATCTGTGGGTTTTATTGGGCACCTGTGTGCATTGACTAGTGGGGTCAATTTGACTTCTTTCTCTTAAAGGTTTCTACTATAAAACAAGGCATATTACTTCCTCAGATGCTTGAAAAAGAAGGTTCTTGTATGCCTAGTTGATCATCATTCTCTTGAGATCCTCGATATGTGCTTTCCCTTGTATGAACATCTATGCATGTCCATGTTTGGTTGCCATGCTATATTTTGTTTGTCTGTAAAATGCTGTGATCGATCAATATCTCATCATACAACACTTCTCCTATACTATTGAATATGGTAGGTTACATGTACACAATGATGCCCCTCAGTTGTAAGAGAAAAACCTATTTGTTATAGTAGAACAGAGAACACAGTACCTAGAACACATTCTGTTAGTTGCTTAAGGCTGAGAAATTTCTAGTCCCAGATACAGTTTGAGTATACTTCTTTGGGAAAACAAAAAATGATTCCCTGAAAAATGAAAATTAACTTTCCCTAAGGATGAGGTAATGGAGATAGAAGCCTGAGAGCTGCACTGGGCATGTATCTTTACTGCATTCTTCTCTTAGGTCAGAGTAAGTGCAGATGATTTGAACTAGAAGCAGACCAGGAATAGAGCCTGCCGCAGAATGAGCTGCTATATCTCGAGGTCCTTGCTGAAGCCCATGCCCAGAAACTATAAAATTCTATCCATGGTTTTCTATTTTGTATTTCATTAATTTAGTGTCAAAAGGTGCTGCTATCAAAAGATAGCCATCTATGCTGCTTCTATATCTGATTCCCCATCCTTCTCTGACAACACCCTGTAAGAGAAATTTAAATCTTGGTGATTCCCTTGCCACTAAGTGTTCAAGATTAACTATCATCTACAAGTCTCTGATATTAAAATATGTTTTATCAGCTGCATAAAATTGTTTTGTGTAATTGAACCATATTTTCATTATACATTCTTCTGTTTAAGAACATCTAGATTATTTCCAGCTGAAGGTCTAGCCACAAGATGATGTTCAACCCGACACTTCTTGAGAAACAGAAATAAGAGGTCAGATGATGTAAAGATATATGATAAAGCAAAACAAACAAGCAAATAAAAATAATGTTATTGATGTGTAATGATATACTTCAAAACTTGAATATTCTTGCCTAATAAAACTATAATAAAAGTGGTTTCACCTGGCAAGTGATGGACTCAAATGCAAAAACCCATGGACAAATATTAGACTGAGTTCATGGCATCCTATTGAATAGCAGGGGAAAGGATTTTTGGAGCCAGAGGTGTTTAGGACATGATAAGAATACCCAGAGAATCAACAGACATGGGCTCATAGTGGCTCATTGAGAATGTACCCATGGACATTCTAAAGGGTTTACACATAGGCCCTCAACCTATATGATATATTTGTATAGTTTCATTTATGTGTATCTCCCAACAGAGGGACTGATACTGATCCTGATGATTTTGCTGTCATTTTTTTTTTAATCTGGGACCTTCTAGTTTCTTTTTTTAACCTCAACATGAAGCTATCTGATATTTCCACTTGATTGATTATCTGGGAGATGTGCCCTTTTCTAAAAGTAATAGAGGAATGAAAGGGAAACTTGGAAATTTGGGCATTTAGAGCAATAAGAAGACCTGATATAATATGAGAGAAAATATAAATAGGAAAAAAGGAAAGTTGGCATCTAGGAATAAAGTAGTGAGCTGTTTGATGTTAGTCTCTCAGGAAATACTTGGTAATAAAGCCACGTGGAAGGATTTCTTTTCACTCTGCCCTGATGTTGCTTTCTACAGTGGATTTGAATGGTTGTTATTTGTTAGTTTTATTTTTAAGTCAATATTGGATGGTAAAGAAAGAAAATTACCCTGGAGGTGACCTAGATCTAAAATGTTGTTGATGGGGCTACTCAGCTGGCTGGAAAATTTTTGTCTACTAAAACCGTATGTGAAAGAAGAGAATCAGTTCTAGAAGTGGTCCTTTGATGTCCCAATAGAGTATTGGCATGATTGTGTCCAAATGTGTGTGCATGTTCACACAAAGACAAGAATAATCCATTATGGAAATAATATATGTAAAATAAATTAGAAAGCACATGAATGTTCTGCTCTGAAAAGAGTGTAGTTGTTCCTTGGCAGTGGAAACCAGGCTAATATATTCTTCCTCTATACCTTCTCACAATGTAAGTTGTCTTGTATTTTTCTACCTACAGAAGTGGGTAGATGTACACTATACCACATAAACCCCAACACCATTAAGCAGGTAAAGAAGAAATTGAAGGAGCTGACAACACACCTTCAAATTTTTCCCTGGGTTGAAATCATGTCCTTAAGTGCTTCTCAGATAAAAGGCAGAACCAGAAGCTTCAGCAAGTGTAACATTGGAAGTAAAACCGTCTGTTTTCTCCAAGTGAAAACAAGAGACTGTGTCCTGAGTGACAGAACTCAGTACTTGATACAGTGGAGTTTTGTTTAATAGGATGCATTTGAAATGGCTAGACTAGTGACTTGTGTGAGATTTCAATTGGATTACCTTGGTAGCCAATATAAACTTCTCTGCCAGGTGATTGGTTACTGCAAGCTCATGGCAGCAATTGAAGGGGTCTGATCCCACTATTTTCATCTCATTGCTTGACTAAAATGCATCAGGTCATTATCGTTCCTTCTGTTTTTGTGTCTCCCACTATGAGAAAATATTGCTCCATGCAAATTTTCTATAGCCCACTTTCTTCTTCTTCTCCTCTCTCTCTCCCTCTCTTTTATGTGTGTGACTGTCTCTCTATGTCTCCTTTCTTTCTATACTTCACTATTCTGCTCTTCTCCCCTATGTATTTGTGCATAAAACATTGTGTGTTTGTGTTTCCTTCTGATAACTGAAGTTATAGGTCTGCATTATGAACTGAAATTATGTCTCATTGACAGTTGCCAGGAGAGTCCAGTGCTTATGTCTAAGCCCCACTTCAAACTGCACTGCTATTGGCTATGTCACCTATAAGGCACATTTGAATCCCTTTTCCAGTATGCAAAACTATGCTGCTGTGGATTTTTTATCTAATTTTATATGCAATAACTGACTCTGTAGTAATTGCCCAGTATTTAGAATCACAATTTGGATTCTCAAGAAACAGGGTTTTGGGAGATCAAGACCTGTGGCATACTTCCCTTAGAGCATAACAGGCTAGACTGCTCTTCTAGGCCTATTGACTGAGCTCTTGCAGCTAGGTTCCCCTCATTATGGGTTCCAAGCCTCTGCTGGGCTAACACCAAAATAGTAAATTTCAAAAGTACTAGCATTTCCCAGTATATAGGATTCAGAACCCATTCCATGAGTTTTGGTAGTCTGAAACTCAGCCTGAGTTCATATGAAACTAGAAGTCCATGTTTGTGAGGTTCTATTCTCCTAGGGTTAGGTTCTTCCACAGGCCAAATCCTTCCTATGAACTGTATAATATAGAGGATGTACTGTTTCTGTTTGTCCCGCAGAGATTGGAAAACAGTAACTTGACATGAAAATGAAACTCTTCTTTAGAGCATCACAGGAAAATGCAAGTAGCTGACATTGCAGCTCATGTTTTAATGTAATCTTGTACACTCCCTGTTTTTCTGATGGATCTAATTAGTTTATGGCAGAGAGTATTGGCATTTTTTTCTTTCAAGTTGTTTTAATAATGCATCAGAGCCATCAGAGGGAGGAAGCATCCTGGCTAATGCATACTCAATCTAGCAACAAAGTCTTCATAGGCTCATCTTGTTTTGGTTTGATAAATGCTAACAGAGTTGTCTTTCCATCACCAGGATGGAACCTTACCCTAGCAGCTACTGCTATCCTGGACAACTCTTCTAGTAGTTCCCTTTTTTAAAGCAACTTGTTCGAGTGGGGAGGCATAGTTTTCTCTATCCAAAAGCATTGACATAGTAGGTTTAACCTGCTTCTTCTTGAAAGGTAAATACTGAATCACTTCTCTAGCTCTATCCTCATATTCAGTCCTCTACACTATAATTTGTCAAGGGCTAAGAGTGGACTTTGCAGTCTGATGCCAATCATAAGGAGTTAAGCACATGCTACCCAACATTTCCACAATCAGTAGAGTGTATGGAGCATTTGGTCCAATGCTCTGAACAGAACACTGTAGTTCTTTAAGAGTTTTTAAAGTAAGAGATTCCTGTTGGGGTGTCTCTCCTTCAAAAATTGTTACTGGGAAGCAAAAGTCCAAGTCTCCTTTTTGCCTGGCTTCTTTTATGGCACCTAAAAATACCCAACTAGTGGCATTTTTCTTCAAGCTTGGCTGATTTTGCTTTAAAAGCAGAAGGAGCAGTAGCCGAGGAAAATATCTCATCTATTTCTGTCCTAGAAGGATTTTTATGATGAAAATGATAGCTCTCTTTACTGAGATCATATTCCTCTGCTCTCTATCACCAGTTCTTGTTGTCCCTCATCATTTATCCACTCATCTCCTGGTTGTTCCTTGAGGAGATTAGTGCTAGATGAGGAGGTATTATATGACTCATTTCTGTACTCAGAGGAATCCCTAATCTTCTGAGTGCAATTCTTCTGCAAAGAATTCTATTTCTGATTTTTCTGAAAGGTGGTCTCTACTTTGTACCCTTAATGAGAATGCTTGACCTGGGACCTGTCTAGGGCCATGACATTCATAAAATTTCCCCATCTCTTGTCCTAACTTTTTCCAATTTTCTAAAGACAGACTTCTTTCCTCCAGGAACCATGAGCTGACACACAGTATAAAGTCATTAAATGCTGCCAAATTCTTCTTTGAGATTTTGTTACTGCTACATTATAGCCTATGATTTTATCCTGTCAGAAACCAGCTTCTGCTCTTGGAATGTGAATGCCTCATGATGTTTGCCTTCTCATCATCTTAACTGGATGCTTCTCTATGGAGGAGTCTGTAACACTCTGAAGAAGTCTTATCCTTACCTTAAAAATATTTTTTTTTTTTTTAGAAAATGGAAAGAGAAGCTTACCTGATCCAGCTGCACATTTGGAGACAACATAATAATCATGTTTTCATAACTACAATGCTTGTAGAGGCATCATGAGTGTTGTGAATGACATAAGCAGTATGCAAGTCATTGATTATTTTAAACAGACATTAGAGAATGCGATGGCATAAAAGTAGAGTCTTCCAGATACAAAGCCTCTTACATGTCATTCCAGTGTATAATGCATAGGAGTGAATGAAAGAAAAATATATTTAAGAGTGATGTCAGCTTTAATAAGAAAATATAGAGCTACCATCATGCATACTGATTGCAATTTTAGTTTCTAGTTAAAAGTGATTTTGATCTGGATCTATTTCTTAGATGCTCATATTATTAAATTTATAGTACATATCAAATTCATGATATGTACATGAGAAAAGTTCACCATCAAACATGTTTTTTGCTTTCAGTGGATAACTTTACTGTTAGGATGGATACTTCTGAAACCAGAATGTATTACCTCATTTTACCCCCTGCATGTTAGATCACTTGTCCCAGCTTCAGAGATGTATAGCTAAGTTTTATTCCTGCTTTTTCAAATTGGAGATTGTAAATACAATCAGCATAAAATGCTATGAAAATAATAACACATTGTTTTGTGCCTTGTAAGTACATTATCAGTTGGGAGGTTTTTGTAAAATTTTGTAATTGTTTAGCTCCTGCCATTTTCTGGCTCTCTCTGCCTTTTAAATGGCATTGAAATTGATCTCTTCCAGTCCATTTCTAAGAAGGGCCCTTTGTGTTTTCCTAATACTAGAACCAAAATGTAAATTGTAAAAGGTTTTTCATCTATTGAGAAAATACAGGAAGTTAGCCAAGAAGAATTTATGAAAGAAAGATGATAGAGTGATACACAGTGTCTCTCCTTCCACCCCCTCTTTTTTAGTGACTTGGTTTATCTTTGTAACCTGTGGCCAACCTGGGTCTCTCTCTTCTCTCTCTCTCTGTTCTCTCTCTCTCTTCTCTCTCTCTCCTTTCTCTCTCACCCTCTCTCCCTTCTCCTCTCTGTCTCTCTCTGTAGACCAGGCTGCACTCAAACACAGGAATCCACATCACTCTTCTTCCAGACTTTTCAGATTAATTGTTTGTATTATTATCTGGCTAAATGATACACATTCTATCACTACAAGTATGAAGGATAAATAACCAAATGGTGCTGGTCCAACTGGAGGTCAACTTGTAGAAAAATGCAAATTGATCCATACTTTTCTCCTTGTACAAAGCTCAATTCCAAGTGGATCAAGGACCTCCACATAAAACCAGCTACACTGAAACTAATAGAAGAGAAAATAGGGAAAAGCCTTGATCACATGGGCACAGGGGAAAAGTTCTGAACAGAACACCAATGGCATATGCTCTAAGATCAAGAATTGACAAATGGGTCTCATAAAACTGCAAAGCTTCTGTAAAGCAAAGGATACGGTCAACAGGACAAACCGGGAACCAACAGACTGGGAAAAGATCTTCACCAACCTTACATCTGATAGAGGGCTAATATCCAAGGTATACAAAGAACTGAAGAAACTAGATTCCAGACATCAAATAACCCTATTAAAAAATGGGGTAGAGAGTTGAACAAAGAACTCTCAACTGAGGAAACTCGAATGATTGAGAAACATCTAAAGAAGTGTTCAGCATCCCTAGTCATCAGGGAAATGCAAATGAAAACAACACTGAGATTCCACCTCACACCACTCAGATTGGCTAAGATCCAAAACACAGGTGACAGCAGATGTTGGCGAGGATGTGGAGAAAGAGGAACACTCCTCCATTGTTGGTGGATTGCAAGCTGGTACAACCACAATGGAAAGCAGTCTGGCGATACCTCAGAAAATTTAACATAGTGTTACCTAAGGACCCAGCTATACCACTCCTGGGTATATACCCAGAAGATATTTCAACATGCAACAGGGCCACATGCTCCATTATAGTTTATAGCGGGCTTGTTTATAATAGCCAGAAGCTGGAAAGAACCCAGATGTCCTTCAACAGAAGAATGGATACAGAAAATGTGGTACATTTACACAATGGAGTACTACTCAGCTATTAAAAATAATGAGCTCATGAAATTCTTAGACAAATGGATGGAGCTAGAAAATATCATCCTGAGTGAGATGACCCAATCACAAAAGAACACACATGGTATGCACTCAGTGATAACGATATTAGCCCCAAACAACAATACCTAAGATGCAACGCATAAACCTCATGAAACTCAAGAAGAAGGAGGAAGACCAAAGTGAGGGGCTTTTGTCCTTTTTAGAACGAATATCAAAAGATTCAACCAGAGCTCCCAGGATCTAAACCTCCAGCCTGAGAAAAGACAGGGGCAAGCTGTCCTCTGAAAGGCTCTAACCAGCAGCTGACTCAGACAGATACAGACATCCAGAGCCAAACAGTGGATGGAGCTTGAGGACTCTTATAGAAGAATAGGCAGAAGGATTGTGGGCCCTAAGGAGATAAGAACTGCACAGGAAGATCAACAGAGTAAACCAACCTGAACCCTTGGAGCTCTCAGAGACTGAATCACCAACCGTGGAGCATACCTAGTCTACACAGATCTAGCTCCATGGGCTGGACCTAGGCCTCCCTGCACATATGTTGTAAATGTGCAGCTTGGTTTTCATGCAGGTCTCAAACATCTGGAGTGGAGGCTATCCCAAAACATGCAGCCTGTATATGGAGTATGGTCTTCTAGCTGGGTGCCTCACAAGAGATGGGGAAGGATTGTGGGAGGGGGTGACTGGGACAGGTTATAAAGTGAATAAGCAAAAAAATAAAATTAAAAAAAAGGAAAAAACAAACAAACAAACAAAAAAAAAAAAAAAAAAAAAAAAAAAAAGAAAAAATGAAAGCCATTGCTTTAATTGAGACCCAAAGGTTATAACTTATTTTTCTTCTATTATTTGGGTCCAGTTTAGTGTCTCTGACAGATGGCTGTTGTCAATTAGAAAATCAAAGTGCAGATCAGGTAGTTTTTGGATGAGGACAGGTTAGAACTAATTAGTGAGATTAAATATTATTTGACATATATTTCCATCAAATTTTGGTTTCCTGATGAACTGGCATTTTATCCTTTTCTTTGGTGCTTTTTCTCTATTTTTTTTTTTTTTGTCTTTGCTTCTGACATTTGTTTTGCAAATGGTTATCTAGGATTAGTGTATTCTTTCACTTTTTCATGTCTGAGAATTAGATTGTAAAGTATTTGAGAGCATTTGACTCTAGATCTTTGGGTCCAGTAATACAGTTTGTACTTAGCATGCAGAAAGCCATGGTTAACTTCTTACCATTGCAAAAATCAAGAGGTATGCAATTATGTACTGTATATATGGACTGTCTGTCTTTATTTTAATCAAATTTTCCTCAGATGGGTTATATTTTTAGTCAATTTTTCTGTATTTATCTGAATTTTCAATACTACTTTTTTCAAGAATGTCTTCAAGTTAATCAAACATGTTTTTAATGACATATGCAATTTTATCAACAATGTTTCTTAAATCACATTCAGTTTCATAATTTTTTTCCATATCAATCTTCAATTTTTCTAGTAATTATTTAAAATTTCAACCTTTTTCTTAGACATTTTTTCTGTGTCTTCATCATTTTAATCAAATTTTTCTAATGTACATGATATTTTTGGAATCTATTTTTCTTCAATTATCTTAATGTTTAGAAGTACATTTTTCAACAATGCCTTCACAATTATCAAACAGAATTTTCTGTGCACATATTTAAATTTATGGAGTAACTTTACAAAAATCACATTCATTTAAGAACAATTTTCCATGTCATTCTTCAATTTTTTAAGAATTATTTGAAAAGCAGTTTCAATAGTTTCCTACATTTTTTCTGCTTGTCATCATTTTAATCAATATCTTTCTCATATGCTTTGTACATTGTCCTCAAATTTTTTGTGGTTGTCCTAGACTTTAAAAAAAAAAAAAACAAAAAACAAAAAAAACCCACTTTCAATATTTTTTCTATAATTGTTTACTTTTTTTAATCTTAATATTAAATAGTACATTTTCAACAATGTCCTCAATATTATCAAACAGTTTTTTCAGTGCACATATTTAATTTTATTAGAAATTTTCCTTAAATCACATGTAGTTTCATAAGTAATTCTTACATGTCATGCTGCAATTTTTCTAGAAATCATTTAAAAACATTTTCAATTTTTTTTTACGTTTCTCTGTGTTTTCATTCTTTTAATGAAATCTGGCTTATATGATTCAATTTTTTTATCAAATTTTAATATATTTATCTTATATTTTTCCCTGAGATTTTCAGCAATATCTTAAAAATTATGAAACAGTTTCTTTCTGTGCATATTTTCAATGTTATCAGAAATTTTCCAGAAATCTCATCCAATTTCATATGGAACATTATCCCTGTCAATTTTAAATTTTTCTAAAATTATTTTAAAATGTTTCAAATTTTTCGTATTTTTTTCTGTTTTCCATATTTTAATCAAATGTTCCTTATATGCTTTATATTTTTTATCTACATTTTGTATATTTGTTATAATTTTTATCCCTATCTTTTTCCACATGACTTCCTTTTTATCAAGCATATTTTTAATGCACATGCAGTTTGATAACAAATTCCTTCTATCCACATTAATTTTATTAGAAATTTTATCCATGTCAATCTTCAATTTTTATACCAATTATGTGAAAAAGAGTTCCTCTTTTTCTACATTCTCTTCGTTTGTCATCATTTTAATCAATCTTCTTTTATGCAATATATTTTTAATCAATTTTTCTATATTTATCATAATTTTCATCATTAGATTTCTTCAGCAGTGTCTTCAAAATTATCAAACAGCTTTTTAGTTGCACATTTTCAGTTTTAAAATTATCATTTAATCACATTCAATTTCATAACAATTTTCTAATTCATTCTGCAATTTTTCTAAGAATTATTTCAAAAAAGTTTCAATTTTTTCCTACATTTTTTGTTTGTCATCATTTTAATCAAATTCCTTATATGTGACATAGTTTTTCATCAATTTTTCTATATTAATCTTAATTTTCATTACTATTTTTTTCAACAATGTCATCAAAATTATCACAGTTTGTTCTGTGCACATATTCAATTTTATCATAAATTTTACATAAATCAAATTTAATTTCATAAGAAATGTTTTCCATGTCAATCTTCAATTATTATAGGAATTATTTAAAAAAGAGTTTCAATTTTTTCCTGTATATTTTTCTGTATTTGTCATCATTTTAATAATATCTTTCTGATATGCGTTATCTTTTTTCATCAATTTTTTCCTATATTTATAATAGTTTTTTTCCACTACCTTTTTATCCAGTATCTTCAAAATTATTAAACAGTTTTTCTCATATATATAACATACTATATTTTTAGAAATTTTCCCTAAAACACACATAATTTAATAAGAAATGTTTTCTATTTCATTCTTCAATTTCACCACTTAGAATTACTTATAAAACAGTTTCAAATTTTTCCTAATTTTTTTCTGTCTTTGTCATCATTTTATTCAAGTTTCTCTTTTATATGTTATACATTTTATCTATTTTCTGTATAGTTATCAGAATTTTTAGCATTAATATTTTTCAGTAATGCATATAAAATTATCAAACATGTTTTTAAGTGCTCCTATTTAATTTGATCAAAAATTTACCTTAAATCACGTTCAATGTCATAGGAAATCTTTCCCATGTAAATCAGCAATTTTACTAGAAATTATTTTTATAAGAATGAATTTTTTCCTAATTTTTTTCTGTGTTTGTCAACACTTTACTCAAATTTTTCTATATGTTATATTGTTTTATCTAATTTTAGTATAGATATCTTAATTTTTAACATTAGTTTTTTTTTTTTTTTTCTGAAGTGCATTTAAGGTTATCCAACACTTTTTTCAGTGCACTATTTAAATTTATAAGAAATTTTTCTGAAATCACCTTCACCTTGATAATACATTTTTCCTTGTATATTTTCAATTTTTTTTTTTTAGGAAATTTTTTTGAAATTTTTTAACTTTTTCTTTCTTTATATTTGTCCTTATTTAGTTACACTTTTTCACATGTGTTTCGAATTTTTCAATCAAATTTTTAATATTTATCTTAATTTTAAAATTCAGCTCACAAGGTAGAAGAAGGAGGTTCTCAAATTGATGGAGGACATTTTAAGCACCATATGTGACCCATTTAGAAACTGTGGGGTAAGGTGAATGTGAGGGAGAGAAAGAAGAGGAGAATGGAAAAAAGGAAAGAAGGAAGTTAGGAATAAGGGAAGAAAGGAGAAGTGGTGGAGAGGAGGCTAGAGGGGAGAAACAGTGGGGCAGAGATGCAAAGGAAGAGAGACAGAGAGGTGGGTAGTGAGAGAAAAGCAGGATTGGTTGCACTTCACGGTTTTTAAAGGTTTGCAACCTTTTAAAGGGGGGGCCTGTGCAAAGGTCAGGCACAGTGGACAATGAAGAATGCCCTGCCTTCTTTGTGATGTCAGAGGCTTTAGAAGAAAAAGCCAGTGAGACTAGGCAGGCTTGGCAGAGTACGCGATGCCTTGACCAAGGAGCCTCTGAGAGACTCTGCTCTAACAAGTTTCATCCATGGGGCTTTTAACCAAAAGGTACTTGAGATGCGGGGATTCCAGTCCAGTAGAGCCACAGCCAGAAGAAGCCACAGCTGGACCCAGTTGCCTGTCTGGCAGTCTGAAGCGAAAACTGAGCAGATAGACGATTTGCCACCAAGCTCTGGCATCCATGGACTCAAAACCAGGGAAAAATCTACATAAAGTTCTCAACTACATCTACAGGAAAAGGCTAGAACTCATCTAATTATAGTTATGAAAATTTATTTTTGAACGGGAATGACAGCGACATTAAAATCTGTGCCTTCGGAAGAACATGGTGTTTACACAAAGTATTTTTATGTCAGTCGGGCTACTTTGCTAACATGCTCAAAGTTACTTGGAGAGAATCACACAATGATGTCATTACGCTGGTCCTTAAGAATGAAGATATTGATGCCAGATCTCTGCATGTTGTGTTTTGTTCTTTGTACAGGATGAGGATTTGTCACTAACACCTCTGGAAATTCCTCAAGTTTTGGCGGCAGCACGCCTGCTCCAGGTGAATCGAGTAATTCGGCAATGTGAGGAGACCATGAAGAGAACCATCAGTAGGGACAATGTGTGCTCCTATTATTTGGCAGCAGAAGCTATAGATTAAAAGCTGTAAAGACCAGATGCATTCAATGGCTTCTTTACAATTTCATGATACATCCAAGTGTGGACTTTACAAGGAAGTAGATATGAAGTTGATGTATCTTCTTGGATCTTCTTCTGAATTACTAGCGATCTAAAAGGAGATCGATGTATATACCACCCTGAAAAAATGGATGTTCCTTTATCTTAGTCCATGCTGGGACGGAACCTTGAAACAGCTTTTAGATGATACCAACAACTGGCTTTCCAACCAAATGGGACATATTATGACATCAGCTTTCTTGAAACTGAAGAAGGACTAATATTTCAACCAGTGTTTAAAAAGCTGAGGTTTCAGCACATCCTCTGTGACTTGGCCTCCACAAGTGTCCTTGAACAAGATCGTCTGATACCTTCGGAATGGCTGTCACCCATTTATAAACAACAGTGGCTGACTTTGCTGCAAGCACAAAACCAAATGACAATTGGACCACAAACCATCAATGAAGAACTCAAAGAATGCACGATGAGGTGTGGGAAAATAATCCCCAAAGATGGTAAATACACTTGGAAATGGTCAGCATGCAGACTTGGCTTTCCTCTATGTGTCACCTTTACCAGCAAGTGTATAACTTTCAAGCAACGTTATCTGAGGTGTGATTGTCTGCCTGCCGCAAACGTATACGAAATGTCCTATTCAGAATACTTTGGTGTGTTTTAACTCCAATGAGAAAGTGACATTCAATAAAACAACATGTTATAAAATTCTTGCATTTGAATATAACCAGGGAGAAAATTGTAATGAAACTGGATAGTAAAGTCTAACCTTCCCTTTGTATATATTTGGCAATTTCCTGTTTGTAAATCTAGCACATGCAGACAACAAGTAATGTTGTCAATTATTAGACGCTAAGAGCCTTTTGCTAACACTGAATGGCTCTTTAATCTGAAGGCTGTGTCATGAATACAGCGATGAAGACCAACACAAATTGAAAATTCTTGTGAATCTATTACTACCAGAAGTGACTGCTTCCAATCATCCCCTTATATCCAAGATTTCTGAAGAATACTTTTAGGTCCATCAAAGTATTTGTCAAACTAAATCAAATGATTTAGTTGTCTTCTGATGACTTTCTGTGATTTTCCTTTACCACTGAGAGTCAAGCTTTGAATGGAAATAAGAGAATATTATTTACAAGGAAACATCCCAATGAACTTGTAAATAGGATTTGGCCTTAGCTAAATTGGAGACAAAATAAAATTCACTCCATTGTTGAAAATGTTTTGAACCATTGCTTTCATTATGTGATATAATAAGATGCAAAGCATTGGTTAAAATGAAATGATTGAGATTAGTCACTGTTGGTGTAAGCTTCAGGTAATCAAATAGTTGATGGATTGGATAGTATTTACTGCTTGTTTTCTCTAACTACACACACACACACAAAATCACGACAGAGAGACAGAGTTATTTATATTGTAAATTAAATGTCATGTCATTCTCATAAGCTAGTGAATTTATATGCAATATTTTACATACATGTATGTGATCCCTCATTATATATTCATGTATAGAGTAACTGTAAATATTATGAAATCAAAATAGACCTTCATGTACCTGCTTCAATTTATGAACTGTTCAATTATTTGATTACTTTCTCTCCATGTTTTTATTTTTATTTTCTGTGCTGATTAAAAAAAATGAAGTATGAATAAAGTATCTTAGGCAATAGTTTTTTTTTTTTTTTAATATGAGTCTCAGGTTCAGGTAGATTGAGAAGCTGGTAATATTACACCTAGAGTAGAATGAGGTGACCTTTATGCAAGCACTCAGCTAAATTTCTCCATTGTGTAGAAGTTCAGGATCAGAGTAAGGCATAGTGCACCCAGGATAGATAGTTCTTCCCAAGTCACTTCACATAGTCAAGACAATCTCCAACAGCCATTTTCAGAGCTAGTACTCTCACATGATGTTACATGCTGTCACAACTCTTCTTCTGGTCAGCATGATACTCAAACACATGGTTTTTAAGCCCTAACCTTCCAATGCTTTGTCTTCATAGGTTCATAACCATGATAGTTCAAAATTCATTTCATCCAAATTTAAGTCCCTATAAATAGTTTCTTTCAAAATGTGGCTGGTTCTGGGTCCAATGCCATGCTGTTTGTACTACTATAGCTTGGTAGTCTAACTTGTACTGGGAATAGAGTTCATAGAATTTCCTTTTCAATTCTGAATTTTTTAGCTATCCTCAGTTGTTTTTTTTTTTTTTTTTTTTTTTGGTTCTTTTGTATATGAAGCTGAGTGTTGTCCTTTCAAGGTCTTTATCACACTTACCTTGATTACTAGGCCTCATATGTTTATGATGTATCGTGAGATTATTATGCTTCACCTACAGTTTTTAGTGCCCAAATTACTCCAGACCTCATTTGGATATTCTACTTACCCATCATTACTTGACCTCCCATGAAAGCATTATAGTGAAAAGAGAGACAGATAGTGAAAGAGAGAGAGAAAGAGAGAGAGAGAGAGAGAGAGAGAGAGAGGAGAGACAAAGAGAGACAGAAATAGTTTTCGTGATCATGATGTCTCTTCACAGTAATAAAAACCTAATGAAAACATTTTTTCCAGGTGCTTCTCCTTCATAAGGGCAAATTACTGCTTACATTTCTCCTATAGCAACACTTTAATATATATAAACATACAAATAACATCTTGCATTGTCTCATCCTCAATAGGAAGCATCAAGAAGAAAATAGGTGGCCAGTCTCAATGAACATGGAATGGAAAATTGATAGTAGGGGTAGACAACAAAAAATATAAAGAAGAGCCTCTGGTGTTCCCTGATATTTAGAAGGTATACGAAAAAGAAGAATGCCATGTAAATAGTGTTTTTCCAGAAAGGAAGAAAATGACTGAGCTTTCATTCTTAAACTGAATGAAGAAATTTGAAAAGCCTGTGACTTCCACCTACTTTTCTTCCCTCAACCTTTAAGAATTCATCCTTTACATGTTATTCTATCTTCAATGGAGTGTGTTTCTACATCTGTGCTGCAGTCCCCCTAATCATCATTTTAGGTACGAGTATTTTACTTGCTACGTTGTGCATAAGTGTTTTAGTAGGATCACTAGGCTGACTTGAAAATGGTGACAAAAAATAGGAAGAAAAAAAGGAAGGAAGAAAGAAAGAATCATAGAAAGAAAGAAAGAAGGAGAGAAGAAAGGAAAAAAGAAAGGCTGAAAATATGGATACTCTATGTTTGTCATCAGCTTAATGAAATCTTCTTATTTGCTTATATTTTTTCATCAAAATTTTCTATACTTATCTTAATTTTTATCACTAGTTTGTTCAAATATATCTTCAAAATTATCAAAATTTTTAAAAATTATAAAAAATTGCACATATTCAATTTTTCAGAAATTTTCCCTTAAACACACTCAATTTCATAAGAAATGTTTTCTATTTCATTCTTCAATTTCACCACTTAGAATTTTTATAAAAACAGTTTCAAATTTTTACTAATTTATTTCTATTTGTCATTATTTCACTCAAGTCTTTCTTATATATGTCACACAGTTTTATCTAATTTCTGTATAATTATCTCAATTTTTAGCATTAGTATTTTTCAGTAAGTAATGCATTTAAAACTATCAAACACGTTTTTCAGTGCACCTATTTAATCTGATCAGAAATTTTCATTAAATTATGTTCCATGTCATAATAAATTTTTCCCATGTAAATCTGCAATTTCACTAGAAATTACTTTTAAAAATTTAAAGTTTTCCTAATTTTTTTCTGTTTGTCATCACTTTATTCAAATTTTTCTTATATGTTAAATTACTTTATCTAATTTTTGTAAAGATATCTGAATTTTTAACATTATTTTTTTTCTGAACTGCATTTATGATATCAAACACTTTTTTCAGTACACCTATTTAAATTTATAAGAAATTTTTTTGAAGTCACATTCAACTTCATAAGTAATATTTTTCCATGTCAATCTTCATAATTTTTGATGAGTTATTTAAAAAAAGTTGTAATTTTTATTATTTTTTTTGTTGGTCATCATTTTAATTAAATTTTCCTTATATGCATTATATCTTAACATTAATTTTTTCTATATTTATCATAAACTCTAACACTATTATTTTCAACAATGGTTCAAATTATCCAACAATTTTTTCCGTGTACATATTCAAGTTTTCAGAAATTTTCTGTAAATCATATTCAGTTTCATAAAAAATGTCTTCCTTGGTAATCTTCAAGGAAGATTATTTCAAAAACAGTTTCAATTTTTTCAGAACATTTGTGTGTTTGTCATCATTTTAATCAAGTCTTCCTTATATGCATTATGTTTATTTCTCTATTTTGTCTATAATTATCTTTATTTTTAGCACTAATTTTTCAACAATGCCTTTGAAATTATTAGACACATTTTTCTTTACAAATATTCAATTTTTCAGAAAATTTCCAGAAATCACATTGAATTTCATAGAAAACATTTTCTATGTCAATCTTCAATTTATTTAGGAATTATTTAAAAAAACTGTTTCAATTTTTGCCTACTCTTTTTTGAGTTTCTCATCACCTTAATCAAGTCTTCTTTATTTGCATTATCGTTTTAAAGTTTTAATCAAATTGTCTATATTTATCTTAATATTTATCATTTGTTTTGTTCAACAATGTCTTCAAAATTATCAAACATCATATTCTCTGCATATATTCAATTTTATCAGTAATTAATCTGAAATCACATTCTGTTTGTACAGAATTTTATTTAAGTTAATCTTCAATTTTCTAGGAATTATTTAAAATACAATCTTAATATTTCTTATTTTTTTCAGTTTGCCTTCATTTTATCAAATCATTCTTACATATGTTATATTTTTATCAAATTTTTCTATATTTCTCTAATTTTTATCAAGATTTTTGACATGTCTACAAATTATGAAACAGTTTTCTTTCGTGCACTATTCAATTTTATCAGAAATTTTCCAAAAATAACATTCAATTTCATAACAAATTTTTCCCATGTCAATCTACAATATTTTTGGAATTATTTTAAATGTTTACATTTTTTCTTATATTTTTTCATTATTTATTCATATCTCCTTATATGCTTTTTCTTATGTCATCGAATTTTTCTATATTTATTTTAATTTTTATCACTAGTTTTTTCATCAATGTCTTCAAGCTTATCAAACTTTTTTCATGTACAATTCAATTTTGAAGAAATTTTCATTAAATCACCTTCAACTTCATTAGAAATATTATCCTTGTAAATTGTCAAGTTTTTACAAAAAGTTTTTTGAACTTTTCAATTTTTTCAACTTTTTCTTATATTTGTCATTATTTAATCACTTTTTATTTTGAATTTTTATCAATTTTTAATATTAAACCTAATTTTCATCACTAATTTTAACAACAGTGTCTTCAATTTTATTAAACATTTTTTATCCAAATATTCAATTTATCTGAAGTTTTACTGAAATCACATTAAATTTCTAAGAATTTTTTTTTTTTCAATTTCCAAGTTTTTTAGGAATTGTTTTTAAGAGATTCAATGTTTAATAATTTTTAAATATGGTCATTATTATAAACAAAATTTTTCAAATGTGTTTTCTTATTTATTCCATTTGTGTATCGTTCACTGTTTATAGTAATTTTCACCACTAGTTTTTTCAAGAATGTCATGGATTTTTATTAAACACTTTTGGTATGCCAATATTCAATTTTATCAGAATTTTTCTTAAATCACATTCAATCAAACAAATTATTTTTGTCATATTCAATTTTTTAAAGAAATCTTCTTTTTTCAAGATTCATCTTTTCATACTTTTTGTATTTGTCATTATTTTAAACAAACCTTTCCTTGTGTGTTTTGTGTTTTTCATCAAATTTTCACTATTTATCTTAATTTTCATCACTAGTTTTTCAACATGTCTTCAACTTTATCAAACATGTTCATGAAATATCCAATTTTGTCAGAAAGTTTCTTAAACCCGTGTTCAATTTCACAGAAAAGTTATTTCCTAGTCAATTTTCATTTTTTGGAATTGTTTTAAAATGATCAACTTTTCAGACTTTTTTTAGTAGTAATTATTTTATTCAAACTTTTTCCATAGTGTTTTTATATATTAAATTAAATTTGTAATGTTTACCTTAATTTCCATCACTAGTTTATTCAACAATGTCTACAAATTTCTCAAACATTTTTAATGCAAATATTCAATTTTATCAGAAATTTTCCTAAATCATATTCAGTTCATAAGAAATTTTTCCTTGTCAATTTCGAATTTTTGTAATTTTTTTAAAATTCAACATTTTCATATTTTTTTCTTAGTTTGGTTTCACATTTTATCACAAGTTTTTAAATATTTATTTTACTATCATCACTAGTTTTTTTCAATATTTTCTTCAATTTACCAAATATTTTTCCATACAATATATCGAATTATATTAGAAAATTTTCTTAAATCATATTCAGGTTTCATAAGTAACATTTTCTTCGTCAATTTTCAATTTTTGTAGGATATTTGTAAAAAAATTCCACATTTTCATACGTCTTTAAATTTGCAATAATTTTATTCAGAATTTTTCTATATGTTTCCATTTTTTCATCAATTTTTCACTATCTTAACTTTCACAACTAGTTTCTTCAAAATTGTTTCCATTTTATCAAACATTTTTTCCGTGCAAATATTCATGTTAGCAGAAGTTTTCCTTAAATCACATTTTAAAAAAAGGAATTTTTTTTCTAGTCAATCTTCAATTTATTTAGGAAATGTCTTTTAAAGATTAGAAAATTTCATAAATTTTATGCATTTGTCATTTTAATCAAACTTTTCACATGTTTCCTTTTTTTTTCATCAAATATTCACTATTTATCTAAATTTTCATGAATAGTTTTTCAGTATTGTCACAAACTTGACAAACATATTTTCCATGCAAATATTAAATTTTATCATAAACTTCCCTTATTTCACATTCAATTTAATAAGAAATTTTTCCTTGTCAATTTTCAAATTTTTAAAAAAGTTTTTATGAATTTCAAGTTTTTCATACATTTTATGTGTATTTTCATCATTTTAAATAAATTTTCAATGTTTTGTATTTTTCAACAAGTTTATCTTAATTTTTTCATTAGTTTTTTTCAACAATATACTCAATTTTCTCAAACATTTTTTGGTCTAATATCCATTTTATCAGAAATTTTACTTAAATCACTTTCATATAATATGAATTTTTTTCTTATTAATTTCAATTTATTTTAGGAATATTTCTTAAAAATATTCAATTTTTCAATATTTTTTTGTATTCGCATCTCATTTTGATAATCAATTTTCCATGTGTGCTTGCTATTTTTTCATCATAATTTTTACTATTTATCTCAATTTTCGTCACTAGTTTTTTCAAAATGTCTTCAATTTTATCAAATGTTTTTTTCCATGCAAATCTTCAATGTCATTGGAAATTTTCCTTAAATCACTTTCAATTTCATAAGAAATATTTTTTTGTCATTTTTCGATTTTTTTGAAATATTCAAATTTTCCATAAATGTTTGTTTTGTCATTATTTGAATCAAAGTTTTTCATGTGTTTCAAAATTTTCATTAAATTTTCACTATTTACCTTAAATTCCATCACTCATTTATTCTAAAATCTTTGACTTTTCAAACATTTTTTTCATGCAAATATTCAAGTTTCTCAGAAACTTTCTATAAATCACATTCCGTTTCACACACAAAAAAATTGTCACTTTTAGGTTTTTTTGAAAAACTCAATATTTTGATACATGGTTATATTTATCATTATTTGATCAAACTTTTTCCATGTGTGTCTCATATTTTTTTTCATCAAAGAATTACTATGTATCTTGATTTGAATCACCAGTTTTTACGACAATGTCTTCAATTTTATCAAACATATTATCCATGAAAATACTCAATTTTATTAGAATTTTTTCTTTAATCACATTCAGTTTCAGAAGAAATTTTTCCTTGTCAACTATGAAGATTTTTAGGAAACTTTTAGAGATCCAACTTTTCAGACATTTTTTGTCATTATTTTAATCACACATTTTCCAAGTGTGTTTCCTATTTATTAATCAAATATTCACTATTTATCTCAAGTTTCATCACTAATTTTTTCAAAAATGTCTTTTATTTAATCAAACATTTTTTGTATGCATGTATTTATTTTTTTAATCACATTAAATTTCATAAGAATTTTTTAGTTTCAATATTAAATATTTTCAGGAATTTTTAAAAAAAGATTCAACAGTTTCATAATTTTTTTGTATTTGTCATTATTTTAATCACACCTTTTCCACATGTGTTTCATATTTTTTTTATCAAAGTTTTAATAGTTATCTTTTCATCACTAGTTTTTTCAACCTTGTCTTCAATTTAATCAAAAGTTTTTCTGTGCAAATATTCAATTTTATCAGAATTTTTCCTTAAATCACATTTTTATTTAAAAAATGGAATTTTTTCCTAGATAAGATCAATATTTTTAGAAAATTATTTTTAAAACAATAGAAAATTTCATACTTTTTTGTATTTCTCATTATTTTAATCAAACATTTCTCACATGTTTCCTGTTTTGTCATCAAAACTTCACTCTTTATTTTAATTTTCATCTCTTTTTTTTCAACAATGTCTCAAATTTATCAAAAATAATTTCCATCCAAATATTCAATTTATCAGAATTTTCCCTTAAATAACTTTCAATTTCATAAGAAACTTTTCCTTGTCAACTTTCACTTTTTTTAAGAATTTTTTATGACTTTCAACTTTTTCATACATTTTATGTTGTATTTGTTGTCATTTTAATTTAAATTTCCATAATGTCCGATATGTTTTCAACAAATTTTCTCCATATATCTTAATTTTCATCATTAGTTTTTTTCAACAATATCTTCAATTTTATCAAAATTTTTTTCCATGCAAATATTCAATTTTATCAGAAATTTCCAATAAACCACAATCTCATGAGAAATTTTTTACTTTTCAAGTGGAACTCTATATAGGAATTTTGTTTTAAAAGGATTCAACATTTTCATACATTTTTGTATTTGTCATTAGTGTAATCAAACATTTTCCACATATTTTGTATTTTTTAATCAAATGTTCACTATTTATCTGGATGTCCATCACTAGTTTTTTCAACAATGTCTTCAATTTTCAAAAACTGTTTCCATGAAAATAATCTATTTTACCAGAAATTTTTCAGAGATTGTGTTCAGAGAAAGATTCTTGTTTGAGAGACATAAAATTTTAGTAACTCTTAAAAAAAGTCCAGAACAGAAACAAAAACCAAAACCCATCACTGTGTGAGTCTTGGCATTCCATAAGCACAGGAGGGGCTGTAAGAATTATTGAATCCCGTACAGTTCACAGGTTTACATACACACCACATGACAAACATACAAGCTGTCAATAAAAACCAGGAGGTCAGTGTTACTGTCCATTCTGATTAATACTATTTGTATTGCTCCACAGTGTTTTCCACATGTTAGGTTCTGAATTAATATTTAATAACTTGAGTATTAAGGAAACATACTCTTGAAGTACTGGAATTTTATCATTGCCAATTGGACACTCAAAGGGTCTTTGCTATGAAGAATTTATTATTAAAGATTTTTGGTCACTACAATGAAGCACATAAAAGCAGGGGTGGGGTGTCTGTGTGAGTGAGTGTGTATGTGTCTGTGGGATGGGGTACAATGTATGTGAAATGGTTGCTTGTGCAGAGTCTATCTTTCAGAAACTACTGAAAAGCTCTCCAGACTCTGGATATTCCAACAAAAACCTCTTTGTTGTTTTCATATTGCATTAGGTTCAGAGTCCAC
>JAJTUV010003956.1:0-30920 GCA_021653895.1 Mastomys natalensis | reverse complement strand
CTATGGATCATCCTTAGGCCCTCTCTAGGTCCATCACTGTGACCGGTCATCTATGGTCCTATCTAGGCCACCTCTGTGCCGCTTCACTGCATAGAAATGCTCTAATAGGTGGCTCTTCATAGGCCTCTCTATCCTATGGACCTTCAGCTATAGGATTCCATGACTATGTTGGTCCTCATCTAGGTCCCCGATCTATGCTCGCACTATAGCAGTCTCTATTGTCCTCTCTAGCCCCCCCTCTATGCCCATACTCTGGCAGTCTCTATGGTTCTTTCTAGACCCTCAATAAGCCTTCACTATGGTCATGTCGATGGATCTCTAGGCCCTCACTTGGTGCTCACTATGGACGTCTCTATGGTCCCATCTAGGCCTTCTCTAGGCCCTCATAATGGCCTTCTGTATGGTCCTTTCTAGCCCTCTCTATGCACTCACTAAGGCCGTCTCTATGGTCCTCTCTACGACCATTCTAGGCCTGCAGTATGCCTGTCTCTAGGGTCTCATCTAGGCCCTGTCCAGGCCCTCACTATTGTCAACTCAATGGGCACATCTAGGACCTCTCTAGTCCCTCACTATGACAGTATCAATGGTCCTCTCTAGGCACCCTCTAGGCCCTCATTATTACCATTTCTATAGTTCTCTCAAGGCCCTCACTAAGGCCCTCTCTAAGCCTTCATTAAGGCCATCTCTATATTCCCATCCCGACCCTATCTAGGCCCTCATCTAGGGCCATATCTATGGTCCCATCTCGGCACTTCTAGGCCCTCACTCTGGACATCTCTATGATCCCACCTAGGCCCTCTCTATGCCCTCACTATGGCCGTATCTAGGATACTCTCTAGGCCTCACTATGGCCATCTTTATGGTGCTCTCTAGGCCTGCTCTAGGCCACTGTAGGGTTGTCTCTATGGTCCTTTCTATGCCCTCTCTATGCCCTCTCTAGGTACTCACTTGGGCCATCTTTATGGTCCTCACTAGGCACCCTATAGGTCCTCAATATGGCCTTCTTTGTGGTCCCATCTAGGCCCTTCTGAGCCCTAATTATGGCCGTCTATATGGTTCTATCTAGGCCCTTTCTATGGCTGTCTCTATGGTCCACTTTAGGCCCTATCTAGGCCCTCAGTATGGCCATCTCCTTGGTGCTCTCTAGGCCTTCTCTAGGAGCTCACTATGTATGTCTCTGTGGTCCACTCTAGACCACCTGTAGGCCCACATATGGCTGTCTCTATGTTCTCTCTAGGCCGTTTCTATGCCCTCACTATGGCTGTCTCTATGTCCTCTCTAGGACCTCTCTAGGCTTTCAGAATGGCTGTCTCCTTGGTCCTCTCTAGGTCCTCTCTAGGCCCTCTCTATAGTCGTCTCTATGGTCCTCTCTGGGCTCCCACTAGGCCCTCACAATCTATGGTCCCCTATAGGCCTTCACTAGGCGCTCACTATGGCTTTCTCTATGGTCCTCTCTATGACCTCTCTAGGCCTTCACTATGGCAATCCATTTGTCCTTGGTATCCGTCTCTAGTCCCTCACTGGGGCTGTCTTTATGGTCCTCTTTAGGAACTCTCTAGGCCCTGTCTAGGCCCTCACTAGATCTTATCTAGGCCCTCTCTATGGTCATCATTATTGTCTTCTTTAGGCCACCTCTATGCTCTTATTATGGCTGTCTCTATGGTCCTCTCTAGGCCCTCTCTAGACAGTCACTATGGCAGTCTCTATGGTCTTCTCTAGGCATTCTCTAGTCCCTCACTATGGCCATCTCTATGGCCCAATCTAGGAACTCTCTAAGAATCCCCTATGGTGCTCTCTTGGCCCCATTATGCTCGCACTATGGCAGTCTCTATAGTCCTCTCCAGACACTCTACAGGCCCTCACTATGGCCATCTGAAGTTTCTCTCTATGCCCTCTCTAGGCCTTCAAATTTGCTGTCTCTATGGTCCCATCTAGATTCTTCTAGGCCCTCACTATGATCGTCTCTATGGTCCTTTCTAGGCCCTCTCTAGTCACTCACTATGGCAGTCTTTATGGTCCTCTCTAGGCCATCTCTATGCCCTCACTATGTCTGTATTTATGATCCCATCTCGGGCCTTCTAGGCCCTCACTCTTGCAGTTGCTATTGTCCCATGTAGGTCCTCTCTAGGACCTCACTATTATCGTCTCTATGGTCCTCTCTAGGCCCTTCTAGGCGCTTACTATGACGGTGTGTATGGTGCTATCCCGGCCTCCTCTAGGCCCTCAATATTGCCGTCTCTATGTTCCTCTCTTGTCAACCTCTAGGCCCTCACTATGGCCGTTTCTATGGTCCCATCTAGACGTTCTAGGCCCTCAATATGGCCGTCTATATGGACCTCTCTAGGGCCTCTCTGGGCCCTCAATATGGTCATCTCTATGGCTCCATCTAGGCCCTCTCTAGGCCATCACTATGGCCATTTCTATGGTCCAATGTAGGCCATATCTATGCTCACAATCGCAGTCTCTATGGTCCTGTCTATGCTCCTTTAGGCCCTCACTATAGTTGTATCTATGGTCTTCTCTGCGAACTCTCTAGGCCCTATCTAGTCCCTAGCTAGGCCCTCTATCCTAACACTAACCCTAACGCTAGGCCCACAATATGTCAGTGACTACAGTCCTCTCTATGCCATTTCTAAGCCCTCACTAGGGCTGTCTCTATGGTCCTACCTAGAACCTCCCTACGCCATCTCTATGACCTCCGTAGGCCCTCTAGGCTCTTTCTATGGTCGTCATTATGGTCCTCTCTAGGCCTTCTCTAGACCCTCACTATGGCAGTCCCTAGAGTCCCATCAAGGCCCTCTCTAAGGTACTCACTATGGCTGTCTATATGGCTCCACCTATGCCCTCTCTAGGCCTTCAAAATGACCATTTGGACGGTTCAGTCTAGGGCCCCTCTATGCTCAAACTCTGGCAGTCTCTATGGTTCTATCTAGGCCCTCTATAGGCGCTCACTATGACCATGTCTACTGTCTTTTCAAGGCCATTTCTAGGCCCTGTCTATAGTCATTTCTATGGTCCTATCTAGGCCCTCTATAGGCCCTCACTATGACCATCTTGATGGTCCTCTCTAAGCCCACTCTAGGCCCTTACTATGGCCCTCTCTATAGTCCTCTCTAGGCCCTCACTATGGCTTTCTCTATGGTGCTTTCTAGGCCCCCTCTAGGCCCTCACTATGGCTATTTCTACGGTACTCTATAGGCTGACTCTAGGCCCTCACTACGGCAGTCTTTATTGTCTTCTCTAGACCGTTTCTAGACCCTCCCTATGGTCTTCTGAATGGTCCTATCTAGGCCTTCTCTAGGACCTCACTATAACTGTATCTATGGTCCTCTCTGTGACCTCTCTAGGCCCACCATATGGCAGTCCCTATGGTTCTCTCTATGCCATTTCTAAGCTCTCACTAGGGCTGTCTCTTTGGTCATATAGAAGCTCCCTAGGCCCTCTATAGGCTCTCTCTATGGTCGTCATTATGGTCCTCTCTAGGTCCTCTCTAGGCCCTCACACTGGCAATCCCTATGGTCTGTCTAGGCCCTCTCTAGGTACTCACTCTGGCCGTGTATTTGGCCCCATCTATGCCCTCTCTAGGCCTTCACTATGTCCATCTCTATGGTTCAATCTAGGGCTCCTCTATGCTCACACACTGGCAGGCTCTATGGTCCTATCTAGGCCCTCTATAGGTCCTCACTATGGCTGTCTCGATGGTCCTCCCTAGGTTCTCTCTAGGCCTCACTATGGCCCTCTCTATGGTTCTCTGTAGGATCTCTAAGCCATTTCTAGTCCCTATCTTAGACCTCACTATGGCTGTCTCTGTGGTCCTCTATAGGACCTCTCTAATCCCTCTCTAGCCCCTATCTAGGAATCTCTAGGCCTTATCTAAGTCTCTCTAGGCCCTCTTTATGGTCTTATCTATGGTCCTCTCTAGGACACCCTAGGCCCTCACTACGTCTGTATGCCCTCACTATTGCTGTATCTATGGTCCTCTCTAGGACTGCACTAGGCCTCTCTAGGACTCTTTAGGCCCTATCTATGACCGTCTTTATTAGACTCTGTAAGCCATATTTAGGCCCTCAGTATAGATGTCTCTATGGACATAACTAGGAACTCTCTAGACCCTCTCTAGGCCTCATTATGGTCGTCTATATGGTCCTCTCTAGGTCCTCTTTTCGCACTCCGTATGACCGTCGCTATTGTGCTCTCTAGGCCCCTCTTGGCCCTCATTATGGCCGTGTCTATGGTCCTCTCGTGCCACAACTAATCCCTCACTATGGCAGTCTCTATGTTCCTCACTAGGAACTGCTCTACGCCTCTCTAGATGCTCTCTAGGTGCTCTCTAGGCGGTCTCTATGGCCATCTCTAATTCCTCTCTAGGACCCCTCTAGGCCCTCATTATGGCCATCTCTATGGTCCTCTATTAGAAGTCTCTAGGCCCTCACTATGGATGTCTCTATGGTCCTATCTAGGTGCACTCTAGGCCCTCACTATTGTTATTTCTATGGTCCTACCTAGGCCGTCTCTAGCCCTCTCTATGATCATCTCTATTGTCCTCTCTATGCCCTATCTTACCCCTTACTATGGCCTTCTCTATGGTCTTCTCTAGGCCCTCTCTAGGCCCTCACTATGGCTGTCTCTATGATCCTCTCTAGGCCCTTCTAGGCCCTTACTATAGTCGTCATGATTGAGCTCTCTAGGCCCCCTCGATTCCCTCACTATTGCCTTCTCTATGGACCTCTCGAGTCCAACTCTAGGCGATCACTATGGCCATCTCTATGGTCCCATGTAGGCCCTTCTAGGCCCTCAATATGGCCATCTATATGGTCCTATCAAGGCCCTCTCTATGGCCATCTCTATGGTTCTCTCTAGGCCTTATGTTGGCCCTCTGTATGGCCGTCTATAATGTGCTGTTTAGGCCCCCTCTAGGCCCTCACTATGGCCATCTCTATGGTACTCTCTAGGCCCTCTCTAGGTGATCACTCTGGCACTATTTATGGTCCTCCGTAGGCCATCTGTAGGCACTCTCTATGGTCATCTCTATTATACTCTCTAGTCCCTATCTTAGCCCTCACTATGGCCACCTCTATGTCCCCTTCTAGGAACTCTCCAGGCCCTCTCTAGGCCCTCTCTAGGCCCTCCATGGTTGTCTCTATTGTCCCCTCTAGGTTCCTTCTAGGCTCCCACTATGGCCATATCTATGGTCCTCTCTAGGCCGTCTCTAGGCCCTCACTATGGTTGTCTCTATGGTCTTCTCTTTGCCCTCCTAGACCCTCAATATGGTCCTCTCTAGGCCGTCTCTAGGCCCTAACTAAGACTGTCTATATGGTCCTTTCTAAGACCTATCTTGGCCCTCTCTATTCTCTCTCTAGGTCCTCTATATGGTCATATCTATCGTCCTCCCTAGGACCTCTCTAGGCCATCATGATGGCTGTCTCTATGGTCCTCACTAGGACTTCTCTAGGCCCTTTCTACGCATGCTCTAGGCCCTCTCTATGGTCATCTCTATGGTCCTATCTAGGCCCTCTCTAGATCCTCACTATGTACTTCTTTATGGTCTTCTCCTGGCCCTCTCTAGGTCCTCACTTTGGCTCTCTATATGGTCCTCTCTAGGTTCTCTCTAGGCCCTCACTATGGCCATGTCAATGGTCCTCTCTAGGCCCTCTATATCCCCTCAATATGGCCGTCTCTGTGGTCCCATCAAGGTCCTCTAGGACATCACTATGGCCGTCTCTATGGTCCTGTTTCAGCTCTTTCTAGGCCCTCAATATTACCGTCTCTATGGTCTCATCTCAGCCCTCTCTATGTCTTTACTATGGCCATCTCCATGGTTCCATCTCAGCACTTCTATGACCTCACTATGGCCGTATTATGGTCCCATCTAGATTCTCTGTAGAACATCACTATTGCTGTCTCTACGGTCCCCTCTAGGCCCTTCTAGGCCCTCAGTATGGTCGTCTCTATGGTGCTCAAGAGGGCCCGTCTAGGCCCTCACTATGGCTGTCTCTATGGACCTCCCTTTGCGGTCTCTAGGCACTCACAATGGCTGTCTCGATGGCCCTCTCTAGGCCCTCTCTAGGCGCTCACTATGGCTGTCTCTATTGTTCTCTCTAGACCCTTTGTACTCCCTTACTATGGCCATCTCTATGGTCCCATCTAGGCCCTCTCTAAGTTCTTACTATGGCTGTCTCTATGGTCCTAGCTAGGCCCTTTCTAGGTCCTCACTATGGTCATCTGTATGGACCCATGTTGGTCCTCTCTTGGCTCTCACTATGTCTGTCTCTATGATCCTAGCTAGGCCCTTTTTAGGTCCTTAGTATGGTCATTTCTCTGATCCCATTTAGGCCCTCTCTAGGCCCTCACAATGGCCGACTCTATAGGCCTTTCCTGGATGTCATTATTACTTTCCATATGGTCCCATATCGGCCCTCTCTATGGCCTAACTATGTACATCTCTATGGTCCCATCTTGGCTCTTCTAGGCCCTCACATTGGACATTTCTATGGTCCCATCTAGGCGCTCTCTAGCACTTCACATTGCCGTCTCTATGTTCCTCCCTATGAACTTCTATGCCTATAATATGGCCGTATGTATGGTGCTCTCTAGGCCTCCTCTAAGCCTTCACTATTGTTGTCTCTATGGTCCTTTCTAGTTCACCTATAGGACATCACTATGGCCGTCTCTATGGTCCCATCTAGACCCTTCTAGGGCCTGACTATGGCTGTTTATATGGTCCTATCTAGGCCCTCTCTCTGGCTGTATCAATGGTCCTCTCTGGGCCCTCTCTAGGCCCTTAGTATGGCCGTCTCTATGGTGCTCTCTAGGGCCTCACTATGGCCATCTCTATGGTCCACTCTAGGCCCCCTCTATGCTTGCATTTTGGCAGTCTCTATGGTCCTCCCTAGGCCCACTAGAGGCCCTCACTATGGCCATCTCGATGGTCCTCTCTAGGTCCACTCTAGGTCCTCAATATGATTATTTCTATTGTCCTCTCTAGGCCCTATCTTAGCCCTCACTATGGCCATCTCTATGGTCAACTCTAGGCCGTACCTAGGCCCTCACTATGGCTGTCTCTATTGTCCTCTATAGGACCTCTCTAGGCGCTCACTATGCCCATCTCTACAGTCCTCTCTAGGCCCTCTCTAGGCCCTCTGTAAGCCCTCTCTTGTCCCTCTCTATCGTCGTTGCTATGTATGCCCTCACTATTGCTGTCTCTTTGTTCCTCTCTAGGTCCCCTCTATGCCCGCACTCTTGTAGTCTATTGATCCTGTCTAGGCCCTCTCTAGGCCCTCACAATGGCTGTCTCTATGGTCCCCTCTAATCCTTCACTATGGCCGTCTCTATGATATTATCTAGGCAATCGTGAGGCACTCACTATGGCTGTCTCTATGTCCTCTCTATTTCCTATATAGGCCCCCTCTCGGACATCAGGATGGCCGTCTCTATGGTCCTTTGTAAGCCCTCTCTGCACCCTCACTATGGCGGTCTCTATGTTCTTCTCTAGGCACATTCTAGGCCCTCACTATGGTCATCTCTATGGTCCTCTGTATGCCCTGTTTAGGGCCACGCTATGGCTGTCTCTATGGTCTTCTCTAGGCACTCTCAATTCCCTCACTATGGCAGTATCAATGGTCCTCTCTAGGTCCCCTCTATGCCCGCATTCTGGCAGTCTATATGGTCTTCTCTAGGTCTTCTCAATTCCCTCACTATGGCCATCTCTATGTTCCTATCTAGGCTCTCTCTAGGCCCTCACTATGGCCATCTCAATGGTCACATCTAGTACCCCTTAGTCCCTCACTATGGCCATATCTATGGTCCTCTCTAGGCTGTCTCTAGGCCCTCACTAGGGCTTTCAATATGGTCCTTTCTAGGACCACTCTAGGCCCTCAATATGGCAGTCTCTATGGTCCCATCTAAGCCCTCTCAAGGCCCTTACTATGACCCTCTCTATGGTCCCATCTCGGCATTATCTATGCCCTCACTATGGCCATCTCTATTGTCCTTTATAGGCCCCCTCTATGCTCAAATTCTGGCGGTCTCTATGGTCCTCTCTACAAGATATCTAGGGCATGTCTAAGCCCTATCTTGGCCCTCACTATGGTCATCATTATGTTCCTATTTTGGCCTTCATTATTGCTGTCTCTATGGTTCTCACTAGGACGTCTCTAGGTCCACTCTACTACCTCATTATTGTGGTCCCAATGGTCCTATCTAGGTCCTATCCAGACACACAGTATGTCCCTATCTATGTTTCTCTCTAGTCCCGATGATGGCCCTCACTATGGCCATCTCTATGGTGCTCTCTAGGTCCTCCCTAGGTCCTGACTATGGCCATCTCTATGGTCTTCTCTAGGCCCTCACTAGGCAGTCTTTATGGTCACATCTGGCCATTTCTAGGCCCTCACTATGACCATCTCTATGGGCCCATCTAGTCACTCTCTAGGCAGTCAATATGAAGGTCTCTAAGGTCCTTTCTAGGCACTCTCTAGACCATCACTATGGCCGTCTCTATGTTCCTCTTTAGGCCCCCTCTATGCCCTCACTATGGCGGTCTCTATGGTCTTCTCTAGGCCCTCCCTAAGCTCTGAATTTGACCATCTCTATGGTCTTCACTAGGCCATCTCTAGGCCTCACTCAGGTGTCTCTATGGTGACATATAGGCCCTTTCTAGACCCTCACTATGACCGTCTTATGGTCTCATTGAGGCACTCTCTAGGCAGTCAATATGGACGTATCTATGGTCGTTTCTAGTCCCCTTTTAGGCCCTCACTATAACTGTCTCTATGGTCCTATCTAGGCCCCCTCTATGCCCGCACTCTGATAGTCTTTATGGTCCTCCCTAGGCCCTCTCTAGGCCCTCACTATGTTTGTCATGATAGTTATCTGTAGGCACTATCTAGGGCCTCACTATGGTCATTTCTATGGTCTGGTCTAGGCCATCTCTAGGCCCTCACTATGGCCGTCTCTATGTTCCTCTCTAGGCCCTCTCTTGGCCCACACTTTGACCACACTATGGCTCCAACTAGGCCCACTCTAGGCCTTCACTATGGCCATCAATATGATCCTCTCTAGGCCCAATCTATGCTCGCGATTTGGCAGTCTATATGGTCCCATCTAGGCCCTCTCTAGGCTCTCACTATGGCCATCTCGATGATACCCTTTAGGCACTATAGAGGGCCTCACTATGGCCCTCTCTATGATTCTATCTAGGCCCTCTCTAGGCCCTCACTGTGGCCGTCTGTAAGGTCCTCACTAGGTATTCTCTAAGCCCTTTCTAGGCCCTACCTATGGTCTTCTCTATGGTCCCCTCTAGGCCCCTCTCGGCCCTGACTATGGTTATCTCTATGGTCCTCTCTATGCGTCTCTAGATCCTCACTATGGCTGTCTCTATGGTTCTCTCTAGGACCTCTCTTGGCCATCTCTATGCCCTGTACAGATGCTCACTATGGGCTTCTCTATTGTTCTTTATAGGCCCTCTCTAGGCCCTTACTATGGCCATCTCTCTGGTACTCACTAGGCCCTATATTGGCCCTCACTTTGGCCATCACTATGGCACCAACTAGGCTCAATCTAGGCCCTCAGTATGGCTGTATCTATGGTACTCTATAGGCCCACTCTAGGCCCTCACTATGGCCGTCTCTGTGGTGACCTCTTGGCCCCATCTACGCCTTCAATATGGCTGTCTCTATGGTCCTTTCTAGGCCCTCTCTACGTCCTCACTATGGCTGTCTTTATGGTCCTCTATAGGACCTCTATATACCCTCTCTAGACTCCTCTAGGCCCTCTCTATGGTCATCTCTATGGTCCTCTTTCCCCCCTACTATGCCAGCACAATGTCAGTCTTAATGGACCTCTCTAGGACCTCTCTAGGCTGTCAGTATGGCCTTCTCTATGGTCCTTTCTATTCCCTCTCTAGGCAATCTCTATCTTCATCTCTATGTTCCTCTTTAGGACGTCTCATAGCCCTCATTATGACTGTCTCTATGGTCCTCTCTAGGCTATCTCTAGGACCTCACTATTGCTGTCCTATGATCCTCTCTAGGCACTATCTAGGTCCTCAGTATGGCCATCTCTATGGTAATTTCTAGACCCTTCTAGGCCTTCACTATGGCCGTCCCTAAGGTGGAATCTCGAACCTTCTAGGCCCTCATTATGGCCATTTCTATTGTTCCATCTAGGCCCTCTCTAGGCCCTCACTATGACCGTCTCTATGGTGATCTTTTGGCTCGATCTAGGCCTTCAATATGGCCATCTCTATGGTCCTTTCTAAGTCCTCTCTACATCCTCATTATGGCTGTCTTTAGGGTCCTCCATAGGACCTCTCTATACACTCTATAGACCCTATCTAGGCCCTCTCTCTGGTCATCTCTATGATCCTCTCTAGACCCCCTCTATGCTGACATTAAGACAATGTCAGTCTTAATGGGCCTCTCTAGAACCTATCTAGGCCCTCATTATGGCCGACTCTATGGTCCTTTCGTTGCCCTCTCTAGGCAATCTCTATCGTCATCTCTATGGTCCTCTCTAGTACCTCTCAAAGCCCTCACTATGACTGTCTCTATGGTCCTCTCTAGGCTTTCTCTAGGCCCTCACTATTGCTGTCCCTATGGTCCTCTCTAGGCACTCTCTAGGCCCTCAGTATGGCCATGTCTATGTTCCTTTCGAGGCCCTTTCTAGGCCCTCACTAAGACTGTCTCTAAGGTGGAATCTCGACCCTTCTAGGCCCTCACTATGGCCGTCTCTATGGTGTGCTCTAAGCCCCCTCTAGACACTCATGATGGCCATTTCTATGGTCCTCTCCAGTCCACGCCTAGGCCTTCATTACTGCAGTCTGTATAGTCCTCTCTAGGCCGTTTCTAGGCCCTCACTATGGCTGTGTCTATGGTCCTCTCTATGAACTCTCTAGGCCTACTCTAGTCCCACTCTAGGCCCTCTCTATGGTTGTCTCTATCGTCTTCTCTAGGCACTCTCTGGGACCTCTCCAGGCCTCTCTAGGCCCTCCATGGGACTCAATATGGCAGCCTCTATCGTCCTCTCTAGGACGTCTCTAGGCCCTCTCTAAGCCTTTTCTATGCCCCCTCTATGTTCGTCTCTAAGGTCCTCTCTAAGCCCACTCTAGGCCCTCACTATGGCTGTCTCTATGGTCCTCTACAGGAATTATATAGGACCTCTCTAGGCTCTCTCTATGGTTGTCTCTATGGTCCTTTCTAGGCCTATTCTATGCCGCAATCTGTCAGTCTTGATGGTTCAGTATAAACCCTCTCTATGCCCTCACTATGCCCATCATGATGGTGCTCTCTAGGCCCTATCGAGGCCCTCACTATGGCCTTTTCTATGGTCCTGTCTAGGCTCTCACTATGGCTGTCTTTATGGGCCTCTCTAGGCCCACTGTAGGCTCTCACTAAGGTCGTCTATATGGTCCTCTCTAGACCCCGCTGTAGGTGCTCACTATCATCATCTCTATGATTCTCTACAGGCCCTCTCTAGGCCCTTACTATTGTCATCTCTATGGTACTTTCTAGGCCCATTCTAGGCCTTTACTAAGACCTTCTCTATATACATATCCTGGCCCTGTCTAGTCGCTCACTATGGCCGTCTCTATGGTCTCTCTCGGCCCTCTCTAGGCCCTTACAATGGCCATTTATAAGGTGTGCTCAAGGACCTCTCTAGGCCCTCACTATGGCCGTCTCTATTGTCTTCTCTAGTTCAGTCCTAGGCCTCACTAGGACCATCTCTATGGTTCTCTCTAGGCTATCTCTAGGCCCTCACTATGGCTATCTGTATGGTCCTTTCTAGGACTTCTCTAGGCCCTCTCTATGGTTGTCTCTATGATCCTCCTTATGACTTGTCTTAATCCAAACTATGAGAGACCTTATGGTCCTCTAGGCCCACTCTAGGTCCTCAACATGACCGTCCATATGGTTCATTCTAGGCCCTCTCTAGGCACTCACTATGACCATCTCTATAGTCCTTTCTAGGCCCTCTCTAGACACTCACTATAGATTTCTCTATGATACCATCTAGGCCCTCTCTAGGCCCTCACTATGGCAGTTTCTATGGTCCTATCTAGGCCCTCTATAGGCTCTCACTATGGTCGTCTCTATGGTCCTTTCTAGGCACCCTCTAGGCCCTCACTATGGCTGTATCTATGGTCCTCTCTAGGCCCTCTCTAGGCCCTCTCTACGCCCTCTCTATGGTTGTCTCTATTGTCCTCCCTAGGCCCCATCTATGCTGGCACTCTCAGTCTTTATGGTCTTTTCTAGCAGCTCTTTATGCACACACTATGGCTGTCTCAATGGTCCTCTCTACGCCCTCTCTTGGGACTCATTATAGCCCTCTCTATGGTTCTCTCTAGGCCTATTCTAGTCCCTCATTATGTCCCGCTGTGGTGCTCCAAAGGCCCTATCTATGAGCTTTTTATTGTCATCTCTATGGGCTTCTCTAGGCCCTTTCTTAGCTGTCACTATGGCCGTTTCTATGGTCCTCTCTAGGTCCACTCTAGGCCCTCAACATAGCCGTTTCTATGGTACCATCTAGGCCCTCTCTAGGCGCTCACTATGGCCAACTCTATATTCCTTTCTAGGCCCTCTCTAGGCACTCACTATGGCCTTCTCTATGGTCCCATCTAGGTCCATGCTAGGCCCTCACTATGGCCGTTACTATGTTTCTCTCTAGGCCGTCTCTAGGCCCTCACTATTGATGTTTCTATGGTCCTCCATAGAATCTCTCTGGCCCTCTCTAGGCCCCTCTATGGTCATCTTCTGGTCCTCTCTAGACTTTCTCTAGTCCTCACTATGGCCGTTACTATGGTCCTCTCTAGAACCTCCCTAGCCCCTCTCAAAGCCCTCTCTAGGCCCTCTCTATGGTCGTATTTATGGTCCTCTCTAGGCCTCCTCTTGGTCCTCACTATGGCCATCTCTATGGTCCATCTCTAGTCCATCTCTAGGCACTCACTATGGTCATCTCTATGGTCCCGTCTAGGCCCTCTCTTGGCAGTAACTATGGCCAGATATATGGTCCCCTCTGGATGCCCTCTACGCCCGCACTCTGACAATCACTATGATCCTCTGTAGTCCCTCTCTAGACACCCACTATTGCCGTTTCTTCGTCCTCTGTAGCCCTCTGTAGGCCCTCACTAAGTCCATCTCTATGGTCCCATCTCATCCCTCCCTAGGCCCTCAGTATGGCCCTATCTATGGTCCTATTTTGGCGCATCTAGGCCCTCACTATGGCCTTCTCTATGGCCCCATAGGACCTCTCTAGGCCCTCATTATGGCCGTCTCTATAGTCTTCTCTAGTCCCTCTCGAGGCCCTCACTATGGTCTTCTTATGGTCCCTTCAATGCTTTCTCTAGGCCCTCAGTATGGCATTCTCTATGGTCCTCTATAACGCTCTCAATGCCTGCACTCTGGCAATACCTATGATCCTCTCTAGGCCCTTAGTATGGCCGTCTCAATGGTTCCATCTACGTCCTTCTAATCCCTCACTATAGCTGTCTCAAGGATCCCATCTAGGCTTTCTCTATGGCCGTCTCCAGGTGCCTGTCTAGGCCCTGTCTAGTCCCTCAGTATGGCTGTCTCTATGGTGCTCTCTATGCCCCCACTAGGCCCTAACTATTGCTTCTCTATGGTCCTCTCTAGGCCACCTCTAGGCCCTCACTATGGCCATCTCAAAGGTCCTCTCTAGGTAGTCTCTAGGCCCTCACTATGGCCGGCTCTATGGTCCTATCTAGTACCTCTCTACGCCCTCTCTTAGCCCTCTCTACGCCTTCTCTATGGTCATGTTTATTGTCCTTCTAGGCCCTTCTAGGCACTCACTATGGCCATCACTATGGTTCTCTGTAAGCCGTCTCTAGGCCCTCACAATGGCTGTCTCTATGATCCTTTCTAGGACCTATCTAGGCCCTCTCTATGCCCTCCCTAGGGTCATCTCTATGGTCCTCTCTAGGTCCTATCTTAGCCCTCACTATGGCCGTATCTATTGTCCTCTCAAGGCCCTCTCTAAGCCTTTAATATGGCCATATTCTATGGTTCCATCTTGGCCCTCTCTAGGCCCTCACTATCTCTGACTCTATGGTCTTTCTAGGCCTCTCTTTGCAATCACTATGGCTGTTTTCTACTGTGCTCTCTAGGCCCTCTCTAGGTCTCACTATGCCTATCTCTATAGTTTCATTAAGGCCCTCTCTGGGACCTCACTATTGCTGTCTCTAAGGTCTTATCTATGCTCTATCTAGGCTCTCACTAAGGCAGTTATATGGACACATCTAGGCCCTTTCTCAGCCCTCATGATGACACACTCTATTGTCAATCTTGACCTCACTATGGCAGTCACTATGATCCCATCTTGGCCCTTCTAGGCACTCATTATGGCCGTCTCAATGGTCCTTTCAAGGCACTCTGTAGCCATTCACGATGGTCGTCTCTATGGTCCTATATAGGCCCTCTCTAGGCCCACAGTATCATTGTCTCTATGGTTCTCTCTAGGTCCTCTCTAGGCCCTCATTATGGCCATCTCTATGGTCCAATCTAGGTTCTCTCTAGGCCCTTACTATGACCGTTTCTATTGTACTCTCTAGTCCCTATCTAGGCTTGTCTATTGTCCTCTCGAGGCCCCATCACTATGGCCGTCTCTATGGTCCCAAATTGGCCCTCCCTATGGCCCTCTCTAGGCCCTCACAGCCCTATCTAGTACCTCACTATGTCCTTCTCTATGATCCAATCTAGACCCTTCTAGGACCTCACTATGGCCATCTCAATGGTCCCATCTATATCTTCTCTATGCCTTCATTATGGCTGTCTCTATGGTCCTCTCTTGGCCCCCACTTAGCCCTCACTATAGCTGTCTCTATGGTCCTCTCTAGGCACTCTCTATGTGCTCTCTACTGTCGTCTCTCTGTTCCTCTCAGGCCCTCACTTAGCCCTCACTATGACCATCTCCATGGTCCTCTCTTGACCATCTGTAGCCCCCTCACTATGGCTGTCTCTATGATTCCATCTAGGCCCCTCTAGGCCCTCACTATGGCTGTCTCTATGGTCTTTTCTAGGCTCTCTCTATGCCGTGACTGTGGCTGTCTCTCTGGTCCTCCTTAGGCCCTCCTGAGGAATTCACTACGTTCGTCTCTATCATCCCATCTAGGCCCTTTCTAGGCCCTGATTATAGCCTTCTCAATGGTCCAATCTAGGCCCTCTAATGGACTTCTCTATGGTCCCATCTAGACCCTTCTAGGCCCTGACTATAGCCTTCTCAATGGTCCAATCTAGGCCCTCTAATGGACTTCTCCATGGTCCTGTCTAGACCTTCTCTAGGCCCTCAGTATGGTCGTCTCTATGGTGGTCTGTAGGTCCCTGCTAGGTCCTCCCTATTGCCGCCTCTATAGTCCTCTCTAGGCTACATATGGGCTCACACCATGGCTGTCTCAATGGTCTTCTCTAGGCCATCTCTAAACCCTCACTATGACTATCTCTATGGTACTCTCTAGACCTCTCTAGGCCATATCTAGGCACTGTCTAGGCCATCTCTATGGTCACTCTAGGCTGCTCTAGGCCCTCACTATGGTCTCTCTATGGTCCTCTCTACGACCTCTCTAGGCCCTCTCTAAGCACTCTCTATGCCCTCTCTATCATCGTCTTTATAGTCCCCTCAAGGCCCCTACTACACATTCACTGTGGCCATCTCTATGGTTCTCTCTAGGCTATCTCTAGTTCCTCACAATTTCTGTCTCTATGGTCCTTTCTAGGAACTCTATAGGCATTCTCTATGCCCTATCTAGGCTCTCACTAGGGCCCTTTCTATGGTCCTCTCTACGATCTCACTAGGCCCCTCTAAGCCCTCTCTAGGCCCTATCTATGGTCTTCTATATGGTCCCATCTAGGCCCCTCCTAGGAACTCAATAAGCCCATCTCTGTGGTCCTCTCTAGGCCCTATCTAGGCCCTCACTATGGCCATCTCTATGGTCCTCTCTATGCCTACTCTATGCCCTCCAATGGCCATCTCTATCGTCCTACCTAGGTCCTCTCTAGATGCTCTCTATGGTCATTCCTATGATCCTATCTAGACCCTATCTTACCCTCATTATGGCCATCTCTATGGTCCTCTCTAGGCCTTCTCTAGGCCTTCAGTATTGCAGTATCTGTGGTCCGAAAAAGCCCTGTCTAGCCCCTCACTATTGCCGACTCTACTGTTCTTTGTAGCTCTCTCTAGGCCTTCACTAAGTCCATCTCTAAGGTCCCGTCAAGGCCCTCTCTAGGCCCTCACTATGACCATCTCTATGTCCTTCTCTATGCTCTATCTAGGCAGTCACTATGGCAGTATCTATGGTCCCATCTGGCCTTTCTATGCCCTCACTATGACATCTCTATTGTCCATCTCGGCGCTCTCTAGGCCCTCACTATGGCCATCTCTATGATCGTCTCTAGGCTGTCTCTAGGCCCTCTCTATGGCCATTGATTTGGTCCTATCTAGGCCCTCTCTAGGCCCTCACTATGGCCATCTCGATGATCCTCTCTAAGACCTCTAGGCCATTTTTAGGCCCTATCTAGGCCCTCACTATGGATCTCTCTATGGTCTTCTCTAGGACCTCTCTAGGCCCTCTCTAGGCCCTCATTTGAATCGTCTCTATGGTCCACTCTAGGCCCTCCCTAGGCCCTCAGTATGGCAGTCTCTATGGTACTCTCTAGACCCCATCTATGCCATCAATATAGCCTGTCTATGGTCCCCTCTAGGCCACATCTATGCAATCACTATGACTCTCTGTATGGTCCTATCTAGGCCGTCTCTAGGCCTTCAGTCTGGCTGTCTTTATGGTCCTCTCTAGGACCTAAGTAGGCCCTCTCTAGGCGCTATCTATGCCCACTATATGTTTGTCTCTATGATCCTCTCTAGGCCCTCTCTAGGCCCTCACAGTGGCTATCTCTATGGTCCTCTCTAATACCTCTCCAAGCCCTCTCTAAGCCCTCTCTAGGCCTGCTCTATGGACATTTCTATGGTCCTCTCTAGGCCGCCTCTAGGCCCTCACTATGGCCATCTCTATGGTCTTCTCTAGGCCGTCTCTAAGCCCTCACTCTGGCTGTCTCAATGGTCCTCTCTAGGGCCTCTCTAGGCTGTCACTAGGCCCTCTCTAATATCTCAATATGGCATTCTCTATGCTCTCCTCTAGGTCCTCTCTAGGCCCAACTTTGGCCGTCTATATGGTCCTCTTTAGGCACCTCTAGGCCCTCAGTATGGCCATCGCAATGGTCCTCCTAGTACATCTAGGCCCTATCTAGGCCCTCACTAGGCCCTCTCTAAGGTCCTTTCTTGCCCCCCTCTAGGCCCTCAATATGGCCATCCCTATGGTCCTCTCTAGGCCGTCTCTAGGCAATCACTATTGCTGTCTCTATGGTTCTCTCAAGGACCTCCTAGGTCCTTTCTAGGCCTCTTTAGGCCCTAACTATGACCGTCTCTATAGTCCTCTCTAAGCCGTTTCTAGGCCCTCACTATGGCCATCTCGATTGTCCTCTCTATGTCCTCTCGCCCATTCTAGGCCCTATCTAGGCAACCACCATGGCTGTCTCATGGTCCTCTCTAGGACATCTCTAGGCCCTATCTAGACCTCATTATGATCGAATCTATGGTCCTCTCTAGGCCCTCAGTATGGCCACATCCATGTGCCCTCTAGGCCCCATCTTGGACCTCACTATGGCTGTGTCTATGGTCCTCTCTAGTCACTTGTAGGCCCTTACTATGGCTATCTCTATGGTGCTTTCTAGGCCCTCTTAGTTCCTCACTATGGACATATCTACGGTCCCCTCTAGGTCCTATCTAGACCCTCAGTATGACCATCTCTATGGTCCTTTCTAGCTGTCTCTATGCCCTCTCTATGGTCGTCTCTATTGTCCTATCTAGGCCCTCTCTAGGCCCTCACTATGGCAGTCTCGATGGTTCTCTCTAGGACCTCTAGGCCCTTTATAGGGCTTATGTAGGCCCTCACTATGGTCTTCTCTATGGTCCTGTCTAGGCCCCTTCTAGGCCCTAAATATGGCCATCTCTATGGTACTCTCTTGGCGTCTCTAGACCCTCATTACTGCTGTCTCTATGGTCCTCTCTAGGGCCTCCTAGGCCCTCTCTAGGCCTCTTTAGGCCCTAACTATGGCCTTCCCAATGGTGCTCTCTAAGCCGTCTCTAGGCCCTCACTTTGGCTGTCTCTATGGTACTCTCTAGGCGCTCTCTAGGCACTAAGTATGGACGTCTCTATGGTGCTCTTTAGGCCACTTCTTGGCCCTCATTGTGGCCATGTCTATGGTCTATTCTAGGCCATTTCTTGGCCCTCACTATGGCCGTGTCTATTTTCCTTTCTAGGACCACTCTAGGCCCTCTCTAGGCCCTATCTAGACCATCCCTTTGGTCGCTCTATGGTCTTCTCAAGTCGCTCTCTAGGCCCTCACGATGGTTGTTTCTCTGTTCCCATCTATGCCCCTCTAGGCCATCAATATGGCCGTCTCTATCGTCTTTTCTAGGTCCCCTCAATGCCTGCACCTGGCTGTCTCTAGACCCTCACTATCGCCATCTCAATGATCCCATATAGGACCTTTTATTGCCATCTCCATGGTCCTGTCTAGGCTCTCACTAGGCCCTCACTATTGCCGTATCTATTGTCCCTTTAGGCCACTCTAGGCCCTACTATGGCAGTCTCAATGGACATCTCTAGGCGTGTTTAGGCCTCAATGTGGATGTCTCTACGGTCACATTAGAACCAAAATAAGCACTCTTAGGCGCTGTCTAGCCCTCTCTATGGTTCCTGTCTATGGGCATCTTTAGGTCCTCTCTAGGCCCTACTATAGTCGTCTCTATGGTCCCTCTAGGACCTCTCTAGGCCTCTCTAAGCCCTCTATAGGCCTCTCTATGGTCATATTTATGGTTCTATCTAGGGCCCCTCTGTAGGCCTTCAATATGGCCATCTCTATGGTCCTCTCTAGGCAGTCTCTAGCCTCACTATGACTGTCATTATGATCCACTTTAGGCCCTCCCTGGGCCCTCACTATGGCCGTCTCTATGGTCCTATCTAGGCCATCTCTAGGCCCTAACTATGGCCATCTCTATGGTCCCATCTAGACCCTTCTAGCCCTCACTATTGCCATCTCTATGGATCCATCTAGGCCCTCTCTATGGCTGTCTCTATGGTCCTCTCTAGGCCCTCTCTAGGCCCTCACTATGACCGTCTTTATGTGCTCTCTATGGTCATAATTATGGTCCCCATTAGACTCTCTCTAGTCCCTTTCTATAGTAGTTTCTTTGGTCCTCTCTGGAGCCCCTCTATGCTCGCACTCTGGCAGTCTCTATGGTCCTCTCTAGGCCCTCACTAGGGCCATCTCTATGGTCTTCTCTAGGCCCACTCTATGCCCTCACTATTGCTATCTCTATGGTCCTCCCTAGGCCCTCTCTAGGTGCTCTATATGGTCATTTCTATGGTCCTATCTACGCCCTATCTTAGCCGTCACTATGTTTGTCACTATGGTTCTGTCTTGGCCCTCTCTAGGCCTTCAATAAGGCCATATCTGTGGTCCCATCGAGGCCCTCTCTATGCCCTCACTATTGCAGACTCTATGGTCCTTGATAGGCCTCTCTAGGCCCTCACTACGGCTGTCTCTATGGTCTTCCCTATTGCTCTATCTAATCCCTCACTATGGCAGTCTCGATTGTTCCATCAGGCCCATTTTAGGCCCTCAATATGACTGTATCTATTGTCCATCTCGGGACTCCCTCGGTCCTCACTATGGCTGTCCCTATGGTCCTCTCTAGGCTGTCTCTAAGCACTTTCTATGGTCGTCTTTTTGGTTCTATCTAGGCCCTCTAGGCACTTACTATGTCCGTCTCAATGGTTCTCTCTAGGAACTCTAGGCCTTTTCTACGGTCTATCTAGGCCCTCACTATTGATGTCTCTATGGTCCTCTCTATTATCTCTCTAGGCCTCTCTAGGCCCTCATTATGATCCTCTCTATAGTCCTCTCTAGGCCATCTCTAGACCCTCAGTATGGCCATTTCTATGGTGCTCTCTAGGCCCAATCTTGGCCCTCACTATGGCCTTGTCTATGGTCCTCTCAAGGCTACCTCTAGGCCCTCATTGTGGCCATCTGAATGGTCCTCTCTAGGCCATCACTATGGCTGTCTCAATGGTCCTCTTTAGGACATCTGTAGGACCTATGTAGGCGCTCTCTAGTCCCTCTCTATGGTCTTCTCTATGGTCCTCTCTAGGCCCTCTCTAGGCTCTAACCATTACTGTCTCTATGGTCCTCTCTAGAACCTCTCCAGGCTCACTCTAAGCCCTCTCTAGGCCCTCTCTATGGTCATCTCTATGGTCATCTCTATGGTCCTCTTTAGGACATCCCTAGGCCCTCATTATGACCATCTCTTTGGTCCTCATTAGGCCAACTCTAGGCCCTCAATATGACTGTCTCTATGGTCCTCTCTAGGCCCTCTCTAGGCCCTCTCTAGACCCTCTCTAGGCCCTCATTATAAATCTCTATATGGTCCTCTCTAGGCTTTCTCTAGGCCCTCAATATGGCCATCTCTATGGCACTCTTTAAGCCCCATCTTGGCCCTCACTATGGCAGTGTCTATGGTCCTCTCTAGGCCACTTTTAGGCTTTCACTATGACCGTCTGTTTGGTCTTCTCTAGGCCGTCTCTAGCCCCTCACTATTGCTATATCTATGGTCCTCTCTAGGACCTCTGTAGGCCCTCTTTAGGCACTCTCTAGGCCCCATCTATAGTTGTCTCTATGTTGCTTTCTAGGCCCTCTCTAGGCCATCACTATTGCTGTCTCTATGGTCCTCTCTAGGACCTCTCCAGGCCCACTCTAAGCCTCTCTAAGCCATATCTATGATCATCTCTATGGTCCTCTTAGGCAGCCTCTAGGCCCTCACTATGGCTATCTCTATGGTCCTCCCTAGGCAGTATCTATACCCTCACTATGGCTCCTTCTATGGTCCTCTATAGGACCTCTCTGGGCCCTCTCTAGGCCCACTCTACGCCCTCACTATGGCCATCTCAATGGTCTTCTCTAGGACTTCTTTCAGTTCTCTAAGCTCTCTCTAGGCCCTTCACTGTGGTCATCTCTATGGTCCTCTCTAGTCCATCTCTAGGCCCTCATTATGGCCATCTCTATTATCCTCATTAGGCCATCTATAGGCCCTCACTATGGCTGTTTTTTTGTTCTCTCTAGGACCTCTCTAGGCCCTCTCTAGGCACTCACTTTGGCCGTCTCTATGGTCCTTTCTAGGTCCTTTCTAGAACCTCACTATGACTGTCTCTTTGGTCCTTCCTAGGCCATCTAGGCCCTAATTATGGCCATCTCTAGAGTGCTATTTAGGCCCCTTTAGGCCCTAATTATTGCTGCCTCTATGGTCCTCTTTAGTTCACCTCTAGGCCCTCACTATGGCTGTCTCTAGGGTCCCATCTAGGCCCTTCTATGCCTCAAATGTCGTCTATAAGGTCCTACCTAGGCCGTCTCTATTGCTGTCTCTATGGTGCTCTCTAGGCTCTCTCTAGTCCCTCAGTATGGCTGTCTATAAGATGCTCTCTAGGACACTTCTAGGGCTTCACTGTGGCCGTCTCTATGGGCCTTTCTAGGCCACCTTGTAGACCTTGTCTATGACCGTCTCTATGGTCCTATCTAGACCGTCTCTGGGACCTCACTATGGCTGTCTCTATTGTCCTCTCTATGCTGTTTCTAAGCCCTCACTAGGGCTGCTCTATGGTCCTATCTACGACTTCCTAGGCCATCTCAAGTCCCTCCCTAGGACCTCTCTAGGCTTCTCTATGGTTGTCATTCTGGTCCTCTGTAGGCCGTCTCTAGCCCTTAATAGGCCGTCTCTGGTGGTCTCTAGACCCCATCAACGCTCTACATGTCAGTCCCTATGGTCCTCTCGGCCCTCTCTAGGCCCTCCCTATGGCAGTCCCTATGGTCTTATCTAGGCCCTAAATACGCCATCACTACAACCGTCTCTATTGCCTCATCTAGGATCTCTTAGGCATTCACTCCGCCATCTCTATGGTATAATACAGGCCCCTCTATGCTCACTCTCTGGCAGTCTCTATGTCCTCTCTAGGCCCTCTATAGGACCTCACTATGGCAGTTTTGATGGTGGTCTCTAGGCCTTCACTAGGCCCTCACTATGGCCGTCTCTAGTTCCTATCTAGGCCAGTCTAGGCCCTCACTATGGCCATCTCTATGGTGCTTTCTAGGCCCATTCTAGACCTTCATTATGGTTGTCTCTATAGTCCTCTCTAGGCCCCTCTAGGCCCTCACTATGGCTGTCTCTATGTTGCTCTCTAGGCTGTCTCTTTGGACCTCTCTATGATCAGCTCTATGGTCCTATCTAGGCCCTCTCTAGGCCCTCTCTATGGTCATCTCTATCGTCTCCCTAGAACCTCTCTAGGCCCTCTAAAGCCCCCTCTAGGCCTTCTCTATGGTGGGTCTCTATGGTCCTATCTAGGCCCCTTCTAGGCCCTAACTATGGCCATCACTAAGGTCCTCTATAGGCCTTATCTAGTCCCTCACTATGGCCGTCCCTAATGGTAATCTCTCGGCCGTTCTTAGGCCCTCACTAGGGCTGTCTATATGGTCCTTTCTGGGGACCTCTCTAGGCCCTCTATAGGCCCTCTCTAGGCCCTGTATATGTTCATATCAATGAACCTCTCTAGGCTCTCACTAGGGCTTCACTAGGGCTGTCTATATGGTCCTCTCTAGACCTTCTCTGGGCCTCAATATTGCCAACTCTATGTTCCCTTCTAAGTCCTCTCTAGGCCCTCACTATGGCCATCTCTATGGTCCTATTTTAGTCTTCTCTATAGGCCATCTCTAGGCCTCACTATGGCTTTCTCTATGGTCATCTCTACGACCTCTAGGTGCTTTCAAGGCCCTCTCTAGGACCTCACTATGGCCGTCCCTATGGTCCTCTCTATGTTGTGTCAATGCCCTCCCTCTTGTTGTCTCTGTGGTCCTCTCTAGTAAATCTCTAGGCCATCTCTAGGCGCTCTCTAGACCCTCTCTATGGTCATCATTATGTTCCTCCTTAGGCCACCTCTATGCCCTTACTATGGCACTCTCTATGGTCCTATCTAGGCCCTCTCTAGCCTCTCCCAATGCCTGTCTAGGAACATGCCCTCACTATTGTTGTCTCTGTGGTCCTCTCTAGGAAACTGTCTAGGCCCTCAGTAAGGTCGTCTCTATGGCCCAATCTAGGCCTTCACTAGACCCTCACTATGGCCATCTCTATGGACCTGTCTTTGCTCCCTCTATGATCGCACTTTGGCAGTCTCCCTGGTCGACTCTAGGCTCTCTATAGCCCTCACTATATCCGTCTCGATGGTCCACTATAGGCCCTTTCTAGGCCTAAAAATTGACCTTCTCTAGGGTCCCTCTAGACCTTCTCTAGGCCTTAACTATGGACATATCTAGGCCATCACTATGGCCATCTCAATTGTTGTAACTAGGTCCTCACTAGGTCCACACTATGGCCATCTACATGGTCCTCTCTAGGACATCACTATGGCCATTTCTATGGTCCTCCCTAGGCGATCTCTAGGTGCTCTCTATTGTCATCTCTATAGTCCTCTCTAGACCCTCTCTAGACCTTCATTTGGCCTTCTCTGTGGTCCCATCTAGACCCTCTCTAGGCCCTCACTATGGCCGTCACTGTGGTACTAACTAGGCTGTCTCTAGGCTGTTTTTATTGTCATCCCTATTTTCCTGTCAAGGCCCCTCTAGGCCATCACTATGGCCATTAATATGATCCTTTCTAGAGTCTCTCTAGGCACACTCTATGGCCATCTCTATAGTCCTCTCTAGGCCCTCTCTAGGCCCTCACTCAGGCCATCTCTATGGTCCTCTCTAGGCACTCTCTTGGCCCTAACTTTGGCTGTCTCTATAGTGCTATCTATGCCCACTATAGGCCCTCACTATAGCCATCTCTATGGTCCTCTCTAGTCCACCTCGAGGCCCTCAAATGGCCGTGTCTATGGTCCCATCTAGGCACTTCTAGGCCCTCATTATGGCCGTGTCTATGGTCCCATCTAGGCTCTTCTAGGCCCTCACTATGGCTGTCTATATGGTCCTAACTAGGCCTCTCTATGTCTGTCAATATGGTCCACTTTAGGCACCCTCTACAACCTCAGTATGGGCGTCTTCATGGTGTTCTCTTGTCCCCCTCTAGGGCTTCACTGTGGCCATCTCTATGGTCCTATCTAGGCCACCTGTAGGCCTTCACTATGGCAGTCTTTATGTTCCCCTCTAGGCCATATCTAGGCCCTACTATGGCTATCTCTATGATCCTCTCTACGATCCCCCTAGGACCTCTCTATTCCCTCTTTAGGACCCTCAATATGGCAGTCCCTATGGACCTCTATATGCCGTTTCTAGGCCCTAACTAGAGCTGTCTCCATGGTCATATCCAGGACCTCTCTAAACCGTATCTAGGCCCTCACTAGGCCCTCTCTAGGCTCTCTATATGGTCGTCATTATGATACGCTGTAGCCCTCTGTAGTCCCTTACTATGGCCGTCTCTATGGTCCTCACTAGACCCTCTCTAGGCACTCACTATGCAGTACCTATGGTCCTCTCTAGGCCCTCTTTAGGTTCTCACTATGGCCACCTCTATGGACCCATCTAGCCCTCTCTAGGCCCTCACTATGGCTGTATCTATGATCCTGTCTAGCCTCTTCTAGGCCCTTATTATGGCCATTGTATGGTACTCTCTAGGCCCCTCTATGCTTGAACTCTGGCAGTCTCTATGGCCCTCTCTAGGCCCACTTTAGGCCCTCACTGTGGCCATCTCTATGGTCCTTTCTAGCCCAGTTATGCCCTCACTATTGCCATCTCTATGGTCCTCCCTAGGCCCTCTCTTGGTGCTCTCTATGGTCATTTCTATTCCTCTCTTATCTGTATCTTAGCACTCACTATGGCAGTCCCTATTGACCTCTCTAGGCCCTGTCTAGGCCTTCAATATGGCCATATCATTGGTCCCATCTAGGCCCTCTATAGGTCCTCATTATGACCAACTCTATTGTCCATTTCTAGGCCTCTCTAGGCAATCACTATTGCTGTCCCTATTGTCATCTCTAGGCCCACTCTAGGCCCTCAATATGGCTGTCTACATGGTCTCATCCAGGCCATCTCTAGCTCTCATTATGTCCGTCACTATGGTCTTCTCTATGTTCTCTAGGCCCTCACTATGGCAAACTCTATGGTCCCATCTACACCATTTCTAGGCCCTCACTATGACTGTCTCTATTGTTCATCTTGGCCATCTCTAGGCCCTCACTATGGCCGTGTCTATGGTCCCATCTCGGCCCTTCTAGGCACTCAATATGGCCATTCTATGTTCATCTCTAGGCACTCACTATATGGGCGCCTCTTGCCCCAACTAGGCCCTCTCTAGGCACTCACTATTGCAGTCTCTATGGTGCTTTCTAGGGCCCCTCTAGGCCCTTACTATGGCCGTCTTTATGGTCCTCTCTATGCCCCCTCTATTAACTCTCTATGGTCCTCTCTAGGCCCTATCTAGCACTCATTATGGCCGTCTCTATGGTCCGCTCTAGGCCCTATCTAGACCTTCAGTATGGCTGTAATCATTGGTTCCATCTAGGCCCTCTCTAGGTAATCACTATCCCAAAAATCTATGGCCCTTTCTAGGCTTCTCTAGGAAATCACTGTTGCTGTTTCTATTGTCCTTTCTAGGCCCTCTTTAGGCCCTCACTATGGCCGTCTCTATGGTCCCAACAAGGCCCTCTATGGGCCCTCACTATGGCCGTCACTATGGTCTTCTCTATGCTCTATCTAGGCCCTCACTATGGCAATCTCTATGGTCAAATTTATAGGCCCTTTCTAAGCCCTCACTTGACCGTCTCTATTGTCCAGCTCAACCCCTCAAGGCCCTCACTATAGCCGTCTCTATCTTCCATCTCGGCCCTTATAGACACTCAATATGGCCTTCTCTATGTTTTCTCTATGCCCTCTCTAGGACCTCACTATGCGCATCACTATGCCCAATCTGGCTCTTTCTAGGCCTCACTTTGCTATCTCTATGGTCCTCTCTAGGCTGTCTTTAGGCACTCTCTATGGTCATCTCTTTGGTCCTATCTAGGCCTTCTTGGGCCCTCACTATAGCGTCTCGATGGTCCTCTCTAGGACCTCTAGGCCCTTTCTAGGCCCTATCTAGGCCCTCACTATGGCTGTCTCTATGGTCCTCTTTAGGACCTCTCTAGGCCATCTCTAGGCTCTCATTATAATCGTATCTATGGTCCTCTCTATGGCCCCCTCTAGGACATCAGTATGGCCATCTCTATGGTGCTCTCTAAAGCCCCCTCATGGCACTCACTATGGCTTTGTCTATGATCCTCAATAGGCCACTTCTAGGCCCTCACTATGGCCATCTGTATGTTCTTCTCTAGGCTGATCTATCCCTCACAATGACTGTCTCTACGTTTCTATCTAGGACCTCTCTAGGCCCTCTCTAGGCCTCTCTATGGTCATTTCTATGGTCCTCTCTAGGCTTTCTCTTGGCCCTCACTATGGCTGTCTCTACGGTCATCTCGAGGACCTGTACAGGCCCCTCTAAGCCATCTCTAGGACCTCTCTATGGTCATGTCTCTGGTCCTCTGTAGGACAACACTATGGCCATCTATATGGTCCTCTCTAGCCCGTCACTTGGTGCTCACTATGGTTTGTCTCTATGGTCCCCTCTAGGACCTCTCTAGGTCCTCTCTATGCCCTCTCTAAGCTCTCAATATTGCCGTCCTATGCTCCTCTCTAGGCCCTCTCTAGTCCCTCACAATGGCCATCTCTATGGTCCTTTCTGACACTCTCTAGCCCCTCACTATGGCCATCTCAATGGTCCTCTTAAGGCCCCTTTCTAGGCCCTATCTAGGCCCTCACTATGGCTGTCTCTAGGACCTCTCTAGGACCTATCTTAGCCCTCACTGTGGCCGTCTCAATGGTCCTCTCTAGGCCATCCCTATGCCTTCACAATGGCTGTGTCTATGGTCCTGTCTAGAACTTCTCTAGTCTCTCTCTAGGCACTCCCTAGGCCCTCTGTATGGCCTTCTCTATGGTCCTCTCTAGGACCTATCTAGGTCTTCACTATCACTGTCTCTATGGTCCTCTCTAGGAACTCTCAAAGGTGCTCTCTAGGCGCTCACTATGGCCGTCTGGCCCATCTAGGCCCTCTCTAGGCCCTCACTATGGCTATCTCTATGGTCTTTCTAAGCCACCTCTATGCACAAACTCAGGCAGTTTCTATGGTCTTCACTAGTCCCACTCTAGGTCCTCACTATGGCCATCTCAATATTCCTTTCTAGCCTTCTCTAGGCCCTCACTATGGCCATCTCTATATTCTTTCTCAGGCCCTCTAATGCCTCACTATGGCCGTCTCTATGGTACTCCCTAGGGCCCCTCTAGTCGCTCTCTATAGTCAAAACTGTGATCCTATCTAGGCCCAGGTTAGCACCCCAACATGGCCATCTCTATTATCATCTCTAGGCCCTTTGCTAGGCCTTCAATTTGGACGTCTCAATGGTCCCCTTCTAGGCCCTCTCTAGGCCCTCACTATGGCTGTCTATAGGTCCTATCTGGGCCCCCTCTAGGCCCTCACTTTGGCTGTCTCTGTGGCCCTTCCCTATTTCCCATCTCTATGGGGCTCTCTTTTGTCATCTCTATGGTCCTCTCTAGGCCCTTTCTTAGCGCCCCACTATGGCGGTCTCTACAGTCCCTTTCTAGGCCCTCTCTGGGCCCTTCAATATTGCGTTCTCTTGGTCCACTCTAGGAACCCTCTAGGCCCTCACTATGACCGTCTCTATGGTCTTTCTAGGCATTCTCTAGGCACTCACTATGATTGTCTCTGTGGTCTTTCTAGGAACCTCTCTAGGCACTCACTATGGCCATCGCTATGGCCCTATCTAGGCCCTCTCTTAGCCCTCACTATGGGCGTTATTAAGGTCCTTTCTAGGCACTCACTATGGCTGTATCTATGGTTCCAACTAGGCCCTCTCTAGGAGTTCAATTGGCCATTTTTTGGTTCTTTCCAAGTCTCTTCTGGGCCCTCAAAAAGTCTGTGTCTTATGGTTCCTCTCTATGTACCCTCTAGGCCCTAATTATTACTGGTCTCCATGTCCTCTCTAGGCCCTCTCTAGGCCCAATTCACTATCCAAAGTCTCTATGGTCCCCATATCATGGCCCTACCAAGGTCCCTCACTATTACTGTCTCTATGTTCCCATCTAGGCCCTCTCTATGCCTTCACTATGGCCATCTTTATGGTCCTCTCTAGGCCCTCTGTAGGCCTTCACTCTGGAAGTCTCTATGGCCAATTGCGGCCTCTCCAGTCCCTCATTATGACCATCTCAATGGTCCCATCTAGGCCCTCTCAGGCCACCTCACTTAAATCGTCTCTATGGTTCTTCTCTGGCCATATCTAGGCCCTCATCATTGCAGTCTCCATGGTCATCTCTAGGCACTCACTAGGGGGCCGTCTCTATCATCCAATCTAGGCCCTGTCTCGGTCCTCATTGTGGCCATCTCAATGTCACATCTAGGCCCTCTCTAGGCCCTCACTATGGCCGCATCTATGGACCTATCTAGGCACACTCTAGGCCCTAACTATTACTGTCTCTATGTCCCTCTCTAGGCCCTCTCTGGCCCTCACTAGACAGTCATATGGTCCTCCATCTAGGCATTTCTAAGCCCTAACTATGGACAATCTATATGGTCCCATCTAGGTTCTCTCTATGAACTCACTATGGTCATCATTATGGTCCCTCTATAACCCTCTCTAGGCCCTCATTATGGCCGTCTCTATGGTCCTCTATAGGACCTCTTTCTAGGCCCTCTCTATGCCCTCTCTAGGCCTTCACTAATAGCTGTCTCTAATTGGTCCTCTCTAGATCCTTTCTAGGCCCTCATGCCCTAACTATCATCATCTCAATGCTCCTCTCTAGGCCATCTCTCGGCCATCACTATGGCCATCACCATGGGTCTTATCTAGGCCCCTCCTCTAGGCCCTCAATATAGCTGTCTCAATGGTCACATCTATGTCCTCTCTAAGCACTCACTATGGCAGTCTCCATGATCCCATCGCGGCATTCTCCAAGCTCTCACTATGCCTGACTCTATGGTCCCAATAGGCTGACTCTATGCACTCACAATGGTCATTTTATGGTCCTCTCTAGGTAGTCTCTAGGCCCTCACTATTGCCAACACTATGGTGCTCTCTAGGCTCCCTCTAGGCACTCTCTATTGTCATCTCTATGATCCTTTCTATACCCTCTCTCGGCCCCAATATGACCATCTCTATGGCCCTATATATGACCTCTCTAGGACCTCTCTTCGTCCTTTCTAGGCACTCCTATGACTGTCTCTATAGTCATTTAGGACCTATCTAGGCCTCTCTAGGACCTTACTTTGCTGTCTCTATGTCCCATCTAGGCCTTCTCTAGTTCCACATTATGGCCATCTCATTGGTCACATCTATCCCTCTCTAGGCACTCTCTATGACCGTATCCATGGACCTATCTAGGCACCCTCTAGGCCTAACTATTACTGTCTCTATGGTTCTCTCTGGGTCCTCTCTAGGCCCAACTATGACACTCTCTATGCCGTTGATATGGCCATTTATATTTCCTCTGTAGACCCTATCTAGGGCCTCACTATGGCAGTCTCTATGGTCCTATCTAGGACTGCTCATGCCTCTATTCTGGCAGTCTATATGGTCCTTTCTAGGGTCTATCTAGACTCTCACAATGGCCTTCTCTATGGTTCTTTCTTAGGCTCTCTATAGTCCCTCAATATGCCCATCTCTATGGTTACATCTAGGCCTTCCTTTGGCCCACTTTATTGTCATATATATGGTCCTCTATAGGCAACCTCTAGTCCCTCACTATAACCATCTCTCTGGTCCTCTCTAGGCCCTCTCTAGGACCTCAATATTGCCGTCTCTATGGTCCCAACTAGGCCCTTTCTAGGCCCTCACTAGGGCATATCTATTCTCCATCTCAGCACTCTCTAGGCCATCACCATGGCCGTATCTACAGTCCTCTCTCGTCACCCTCTTGGTCCTCACTATGACCATCTCTATGGTCTTTTTAGACCATAGCTAGAAACTGACTATGGACGTCTCTCTGTTCCTCTCCAGGCTCTCTTTCACGCTCACTATGGACGAATCTATGGTCCCATCTAGGCCCTCTCTAGGACCTCACTATGGCTGTCTCTATGGCCTTTTCTAGGCACTCTCTAGGCACTCACTTTGGCCGTCCCTATGGTCCTATCTAGGCCCTCTCCATGTACTCAGATGGTCATCTCAATGGTCACATCTAGGTCCTCTCTAGGCGCTCACGCTGGTCATATTTTGACCCATCTAGGACCTCTCTAGGCCTTCACTATGTCCGTATCTATGGTCCCACCAAGGACCTCCCAAGTCCCTACTATGGCTGTTATTATTGTCCTCTGTAGGCGCCCTCTATGCCTGCATTTTGGCAGTCTATATGGTTCTTTCTAGGCACCCTCTAGGCGCTCATGGATCTTTTCTCCTAGGCTCTAACTAGACCCTCACTATGGCCGTCTCAATGTCAAATCTAGGCAATCTCTAGGCCCTCACTATTGTTGTCTTTATGGTCCCATCTAGGCTCTTCGAGGCCCTCACTAAGGCCGTCTCTAGGGTCTTCTCTAGGCACCCTCTAGGACCTCACTATTGTAGTCTCTATGGTCCTTTTTTAGCCCTATCTAGGCCATCACTATGGCTGTCTCCATGGTCACATCTAGGCCTCTGTAGGCCCACACTAATGGCCATATCTATGGTACTTTATAGGCCCCTCTATGCCCATATTCTGGCAGTCTATATGGTTCTATCTAGGCCCTCTTTAGACCCTCACTATGACCATCTATATGGTCCTTTCTAGGCTCTATCTAGG
>JAJTUV010003955.1:0-32169 GCA_021653895.1 Mastomys natalensis | reverse complement strand
TGCATTGCATGAAATTCCTTTTGAGTTAGGAATTTTGATGGGATTGCATGAATCGTAGATTGCTTTTGGCAAGATGGCCATTTTTACTATATTAATCCTGTCAATCCATGAGCATGGGAGATCATTCCATCTTTGAGATCTTCAATTTCTTTCTTCAGAGGCTTGAAGTTCTTGTCATATAGATCTTTCACTTGCTTGGTTAGATTTTCACCAAGGTATTTTATATTATTTGTGACTATTGTTAAGGGGTTTGTCACTTCCCTAATTTCTTTCTCAGCCTGTTTATCCTTTGAGTAGAGAAAGGCTACTAATTTGTTTGAGTTGATTTTATAACTAGCCACTTTGCTGAAGCTGTTTATCAGGTTTAGGAGTTCTCTGAAGTAGCTTTTGGGTCAAGTATACTATCATATCATCTGCAAATAGTGATATTTTGACTTTTTCTTTCCCATTTGTATCCCTTTGACTTCCTTTTGTTGTCTAATTGCTCTGGCTAGGTCTTCTAGTACTATATTGAATAGGTAGGGAGAGAGTGGGCAGCTTTGTTTAGTCCCTGATTTTAGTGGGATTGCTTCAAATTTCTCTCCATTTAGTTTGAGGTTGCCTACTGGCTTTCTGTATATTGCTTTTACTATGTTTAGGTATGGGCCTTGAATTTCTGATCTTTCCAGGACTTTTACTATGAATTTGAATTATGTCAAATACTTTCTCAGCATCTAGTGAAATGATCATGTGTTTTTTTCTTTGAATTTGTTTATATAGTGGATTACATTGATGGATTTCCATATATTGAACCATCCCTTTATTCCTGGGATAAAGCCTACTTGATCATGATGGATTATTTTTTGATGTGTTTTTGAATTTGGTTTGCAAGTATTTTATTGAGTATTTTACATTGATATTCATAAGGAGATTGGTCTAAAATTCTCTTTCTTTGTTCTGTCTTTGTGTGGTTTAGGTATGAGTGTAATAGAACGAATTGGGTAGTGTTCCTTCTGTTTCTATTTTGTGGAATAGTTTGAAGAGAATTGGTATCAGGTCTTCTTTGAAGGTCTGATAGAATTCTGCACTAAAACCATCTGGTCCTGGGCTTCTTTTTTGGTGGGAGACTGTTCCCTACCTTCTTGACTATACTAAGTACCATTTTAAAGGTCTAAAATCTGAAAAATGGCACATATTTGATATTATATATTTATTATCATTCTTCAGTTATATATTAGATTGTCGGCCTTTTGTTAATGATTTGTTAGAATTTAAGGAAATTAACCCATTCTTATGTATATTGTACTTCTCCCTTTTATATTGGTGTTTGATCATCTTTTCAGTTTCTTTTCATCCTGCTGTTTAGTAATTTCCAATACTCAGATAGTCAAGTCTACCAATCTTTTAGCTATACGTCTTCTGAATCTAAGAATTTGTTCAATAGGTCTTTGTCACCTCAAATTTACAAAACGTTAGGGGACTAGAGAGATAACTTAGTGGTTAATAGCACTGGCTGTTCTTCCAGAGATTCTGAGTTCAATTCCCAGCACTCACATGGCAGCTCACAACCAAATGTAGCTGTAGTGTAATGAATTTTAATGCCCCATTGTGGTGTGCAAATGTACATGCAGATAAAATCACCCATATACATAAATAAATAAATCTTTTTTAAAGTATGAAACTTTAAACTCATTGTTATGGTTTAGAACAATGTGTCTTTCTCAAAGGCAGGCCCTGTGCTGAAGACTTGATCCCACCTGGCAGATACAGTCATTGAAAGATGACTGGATCAAAAGGCCTCTGGAACTCATAACTTGCTGTCTAATTGGGGGTTGTTGGAAATTGTAGAAGATGGACACTGTTGGAAGAAGTAAGTCTTTGAGGAAATAGCCTTAAATGATGGCTTTTGTCTCCCACCCTTTATTCTTTGATCTCTCTGCTTGCTGGTTGCTATGAGGTGAGCAGCTGTGTTGTACCATGCTCTTCAGTAATGATGTGGCTTTGCCACAAGCCCAAATAGAGCTACCAAGCAAGGACTAAAACATCTGAAACTGGGAACTTAAATAAAGCTTCCTGCCACTGAATTATTTCTCTTGGGCATTTATCACAACAACAAAAAGCCAAGTAACAAGACTACTTAATTTTATGATTATCTTACACACAGTAAATATCTAATCCATTTATGGTATCTTAAAAAAATTTTTTTAGAGAGATGGCTGGAGTGTGCAGTAGTTAAAAATACTGGCTGCTTCACTGAACAATGACAGGAGGACTGGAGCCATTACAAGGTCCCCATTAATTATTGGAGGTCAGGCCTCTATCCCTGCCTTCACAAGATTAGAATCACCAAGGCCCCTCTATACTTAGAGAAGGGAGGAGATGTCAGGGGCAGCCCTGATTATACACTGAAGGCCTAAAATCAGCCATAGGCCTAAAATCAGCAATAGGCCTGATATACATACATGCTAACACAAAGTCTTGGGTCTCTGTGGAAAAACATTGAAACAGCAGGCTATAAGCTATTGTAAACAGGCAGCTTCTGTGGAAACTTACCAACCTGAGTAGTCATAGATCTTATAAATAGGCAGCCTTGGTGGACAGTACCAACTTAGATAAGGACAAGTGAATCATAGGCAGAGTCATAGTGACCGGTCACCTGAACCTTCACCCAGCTGATACCCTGTTCTGAATGGTATCCTGAACACCTATGCTCAGGTGTCATTCCCTTCCCCACATCCTGCCTTTTTGTGTTTATAACCCCTTGTGAATAAGTAAATTATGGTGTGATTTAAATAATTAAATAAATTAATTAATTAAAAAAATATTGGCTGCTTTTCTAGAGGACCTGAATTCAATTCCCATTATCTGCATGGTAGCTCACAACTGATTCCAGTCCCAGGGTATCTGATACCCTCTTCTGACCTCCAGAGGTCATAAAAATAAATAAAATAAGTATCCAGAGTGGGAAAAATATTCTAGTTTTTTTATGTTTTCCTCCTCCATAAATGCTACCTACATTTTTTTGAATGTCATCTATTCTATAGAGATTTGTGATGGCTTGACTTTATAGTGTTGCGAGAAATATATATTCAGTATATACACTTGTCAATTAAAAATCCTATGGCCTATGGCTTAGGCATGAAGTGAATGGTGGGACATTTGGGAGACAGAAAGGATTCTGAGATGGGACCAGGTGTGGGAACATCAACCTGGAAAGATGAGAGGAGACAGGTACATGGTACCTGAACACAGGTAACTAGCCACATGAGAGGACGCATATTAAAATAAATGGGCGATAATAAGTTATGATTCTAGTAAGCTCTATGGCTAAGGTATCTGTAAGTATATTTTGAGTCTGAGTCTCATTTCTGGGAGCATGGGGCTGGGAGGAAGAACTGGGGTTAACTTCTACAAGAGAGTATGCTTTGAGTTATGAATTTAGATCATGTCCTAGGCTAGTTATTGGTCGTCTTATCCTTTAGGGGATGCTGAATGACAGCAGCAACCTCATTAGTCTGGCTCATAGCTAATGGTGACCCCGAGGTGCCCTCTTGCAGGAGAAACCTGCTTGTCACTGCCTTTTGGCATACAGTCTTTGCTGCCTTCGATATTCTGCCTTTCTGAGAAAACTAGTACCTATTCTGGCAAATTTGGTTCTTGTGGGTAAAAATGGTCACATTGAAGTGAGCACTACCAGATGAAGTGTGGGCATGACAGAATAGGATCCAGAGCATGAACTGGTGGGATTTGATCTTTGATGGAATTGGGGCATTTGTAGAAAGGAGTTACTGTTTGGTGGGGACAAAGCCACACACAGACCTTTTCCCTTTTGTCTGCTTTGGCCCCTCAGACCACAAACTCTCTGGCTTCCTGCTTGTTGTCTCATGATTGATGAGCTAAGGTTAGTCATGCTGCTGATGATTTAGGATCTATGTTTAGCATTTTCTATCTCTGTATCCTTTACAAAGCCTGCATTATCAGCCTCAAGCAGACAACTTCCTGCTCTCTGGACCACCTGGACCTAGGCCCCACACTAGACAGCAGTCTCCTCCCTCCCTCTGCTTGTCATAGTTGTGTTTCTAAGTATTCTTTTCTCCTCCAGCTAAACTAAGGTTTGAGTTTAGGAGATGGAGTGTATGTCTCTGATGAGAGCGGGGAGGCATGTGGCAAGGGATCAAATGTAAGTCCTCACAGCCTGAGGTGATATATAATATAATATAATATAATATAATATAATATAATGTAATGTAATGTAATGTAATGTAATGTAATGTAATATATAATACAGATATTAATATTTACCATTTGTACTACTGATCTCTGTTCAATAAATGTGTATTGAGTGAATTGAATTTTCAGGGCAAAATATTTCTAACACGTGATGTGTTTCTCTGTGAAATTTAAAATGATTTTAATTGTATTAACTTTATTTTTATTTCATAGCACTTAAGACTGGGTGCTAAAGTAGACGACTTGGATTTTTATTCCCAATTCCTAGGTGTGTAACCTGGATGCTTACCCAGAAGAACCTCTCCAGGGATGCCATGCTTGAGAGCTACAGCTGTATGTTGTCTGTGGGTGAGGGACTGCTGGACAATGGGATATAAGATGGTGCTGCCAGTAATGTCTCCCACTCCCAGATACTGCAAGAAAGAAGGATGTGAAACCTTCAGTGAGTTTGGGTGGGAGGCTCACAGTTGCACTCTGGGTGGGATATTGGTTCTCTCGTCTTCTAGGCCAATGCTCTACAGGAAGGTCCAAGGCCTCACACAGATGGCAGCCATCTTCAGAGGCTATGTCATCTTCAAAGAGGAAGCAGCTATGGGCCTTAGTCTAGAGTGTCCCCAGCATTAGTAAGAAAGACCTGTGTTGCTTCCCCTGGACAGGATATCTGGTTGCGCAGCCAATGTGTTTTTCAGGCTGGAACAAGAAGCTTTGGTGGCATATGGAAGAACCCAGACCTGGACCTGTCCATGTGAGCACACCTCCAGGTAGTTCAGACCATGCTAGGGAGCCTGATTATCAGCAAGATCTTGGCCCCTGGGATGTTTGTGGGAGCTGTTCTCAGCCCACCCCCAGACTTGTGGCATAGCTCTGGTCTGGTGAATACCCACCAGAGCTCCTGCCTGTAGGTCTTTGCCAGTCTCTATGCTCTCTGCCTGGTTTTCAGACAGAATACAGCCTTTGTGTGCTAAGATCCCATCTATGCTTTCTTGCCCACTGGTTTGTTAATGAGAAGTACCCAGCCCCACCTTCCTCTCCTTTCTGGAAAAAGAAACTTTCAGGACATCCATTCCCACTTTTGGGATTTTGAGCCCTTTTTGTCTTAAATTGGGAAACTTTTTTGGAAATTATCCTATGTTGTTCAATAAAGTGGATGTAAACAGCATCATTTTGCTAGTGACCTGTAGTCCAGCCATGTCCTTACCTTGTTCTCATCTGTCCTACTTTGAGACCCAACACTGTCACCCTTAACACTGCTTCTGTTTCTTTCTGGTTCTTACCAATCTCACTTTATGTTTCCTGTTACCTTGTCTTCTCAGCACCTCCTTCCCACTACACTCTAGGTTACTTTATTATTATTATTTCTGTATTAAAAAATTAAAGAAATGTGAGATAGTCTGTCATTCCAAGATGTCATCCTTCTATGAACCAAGTCTCAGTTCTGAACTTCTGTCTTCCTCTGTTGGTTAGTTGTAGTAGTTGTTATTTGCAGTGGGCTGCTTATAGGGTTTTGACAACTGTAGATCTCTTGGTCTCTTTCTCTTCTTCCATTTGCAATACCCTCTTCAAGAACCCAGCCTAAAGAAGCCAGTTCAAAAATTCTCTCGTCCTTCAGAGAATGGCCCATGGGCCAGGGAACTAGGTCAGAGTTTAAGGCAGAGAAGTAACAAAGCTCTGATCTTGTCCCAGTTACTAAATCAGACTCTCATTTTAACAAGCCCTGGGGAAATCTGTAGGCATAAGAAAAACAAGAAGCACTGTATTTAGAGATTCACTTCAGAGCATCAGCTGTTGTCAGATACAGGACTTAAGGATGGCTTCCCCAGAGTCCAGTGCTACTCACTAAGAGTTCTGTATCCTAGCACCTCTATGTGCCAGCCCATGTAGCTGCTGCTACTCTATAGTTTCTCCCAAGTATGATGACTTCTAGCAACTGTAATGTTCTCCTCATAGCTTGGGGCAATCTACATCTGCTGCCCGGTAAACACTAAGGATGCTTGGTGTGCTGTTGGCATACTTGATTTCCAGTGATAGCTGTAATTGTAGTGATTATGCACGGTATTCTTTTTTAGTAGTAATTTGGAAAGGACAGCAAGTACTCTCAGGCACAGTCTACCCTCTATTAAGGCAGTATTAGGACCTATGTTCAATCCCCAGAAGCCACATAGAAAAGCTGACGATGGTGGATGGAGAGATTGCTCAGTGGTTAAGAGCACCAGATAGTCTTATATAGGACCTGGGTTCAATTCCAAGCAACCACACAGAGTCACAACTGCCTGTAACTCCATTTGCATGAGATCTCATACAGTCTTCTAGCCTCCAGAGGCACCAGGCACACATTTCTACACATACATACATGCAGGAAAACACCCTCATACATAAAAGTATATAAATAAGAAATACTTTAAGCTGAGAATGGACCTGAGGAAATAGCCAATATTAAGCCATGGTACCCATGTTTAAAAGGTAGGACTGGGGCTGATGGGACCACTCAGTAGGTAAAGTGCTTGTTGCTCAAGTGTGAGGGCCAGAATTCAGATTCCCAGCACCCACTTAAATGCTGGTGGGTGTGGCAGCCTGTTTTGTAATCCTAACACTCACAAAGGAGATCCAGGAGTCTTCCTTGGGCTCACTGGCCAATTAGCCTAGCCTAACTAGTGAGGTGTACTCCAGGTCAATGATAGACCATGTCACCCCTTCCCCAATATGGTGGATGATACCTGAGGAGCAACATCCAAGGTTGTTCTCTGGATTCTATATGCACATGCATACATATGCACATAGAAACACACACACAACACACACAAGCAGAGCATGAGTTGTGCCTATCATCACAGTGCTGGTTTCTGTGGTTCACTGACCAGCCAGCCTAGCCCAACCAGTGAGTTCTAGTCTAATAAAAAAATCCTGTCTCAAAATAATAAGATATACAACACTCCAGGTTAACTTCTGACCTCTACACATATGCATCCACAGAAACATGCTCTCTCTCTCTCTCTCTCTCTCTCTCTCTCTCTCTCTCTCTCTCTCTTTTCTCTCTCTCAAATCTAGTATGTACCTAGGTATATGTATCGGAGTAACATTCTAGAGAATTCTGGTACTCATGTCTTATTTCACTGTTAGAAATTCTGCTATGAGCTGTAGGTACCTATATTAAGACTGAGCATGTCCATTACAGAGAGGGGAGGTGCCCATGAGGCCCTGTAGTTTCCTAAGAATCTAATGGCTTTTAATGGTTGCTGGAGGAGGAGGTGTCATTTTCTTTAATAGTTATTGTGACAGTAAGTGGAGAGAATAAAGAATTCAGAGGGAAAGGAAAAGGGACACCAGAGAGTATTAGGTATTGTGAACATAATCACAGTATATTGTACATATGAAACTGTCAAGAAGAAAAAACAAATTCTGCTTAGAGAGATTCCAAGAAGTAGGAGCCATAGCAAGGCTGTCATCCCAGGGCATGGAATTGAGTTTGGTGTACATGTGCACTTACTTCTAGACACCCCACCAAGGTACAATGCACCTACTGGCATTTCTCCCACATTCATCCAGACTTGACATCCCTTTCAGGGACTATAATGTCTTCCACCTATAGATGAAGTCTGGGGCAATTATGTGGTCATTCTCAAATAATAAGCACCTAGCTTTAAAAGTCACCACTCTGGAATCACCTAGCCTTGCAGAGACTTGACATACCAGGGTAGGAAGATACCCAGGAGGTTTCCCACCTGCTCAGAGGAGAAGGGAAAGGGAGATGGGGGAAGGATTATGGGAGGGGGTGACAGGGAGGGGGCAGTGAGTACAATATAAAATGAATAAGTAAAAAATTAAATTAAATTAAAAATATCTTTTCATAATTCAAAGTTTATTTTACTATTACTATTTTCATGTAAGTTTTATTATGATGTTTATTTGTATGACAGGATTACCTGAATATAAACATATATATAATAAAATGTTTCAAGATATATTTAAAGAGTTACCTCTCCATAGCAATAACTGTCCAGTGCAGTGGTACAAACTCAAAAGGTTAAAATTTTATAGAATTTCTTGCCTTGTTAATTTTCTCTATTGTTTCTTTTCTACTTTGTTAATTTATTTTCCATTTCTTTCCTTTTTATTTTGGTTTGAGTTTGCTTTGCTGTTCTTTATATTTCTTTCCCCTCCACATTTTATTATAAAAATGTTCATACTGAATAGGAAATAAATATAGATCAAGCGCCCATATGTTACCTCCACCTAAGGTCTCCAATGACCATTGAATTGTATATTCTTCTGCTTGTCTGCCAGTTTCTTTTTCCTTTCATTAATTCATCTTTTCTTGCAGTGCATTTCAAAGTGAGATTGGTATGCTTGACCTCAAAAATTTTCACAGGCATGCCATTAGCTAGAATCCAATCTTTGTTAGTATTTTGTATCACATTAGCAATTATGAACAATTATAGTAAAACAAACTATATTAGCACTGTGTGATCTTTGGCTGTCTGTGGTAATAGTCTAACATTCCTGTATGTATTATCTTTGTATAGTTATTATGTAGCTGTGCTGATGTAATGCTTTTTAACAATGATATACACTGATTTATAATTACATACTATGACAGTTCTATAGTGTTAAAGACTTATTTTTATTATTTTTAGTTATCTCTGTCTCTGCAAATGTGTTTGTGTATGTGTGTCTGTGTGTGGGGGTGGGGTGGGGTGGGGTATGAGTACTTGAATGCAAGTGCCACTGGAGGCCAAAGGTGTTGGATATCCATGAAGCTGGAGTTACTTGTGGTTGTGAGCTGCCAGATGTGTGTGCTGGGCACTGAACTCTAGTCCTCAGGAAGAGTAATGTATACAATTAACCACTGAGCCATTTATCCAACCCCCAGTTCTACAGTTCTAAATATAGTTTTATAACCATCACTATCACAATAAAGATAATGAATTCTCATCCATCCTCAAACCACCTCAGGCTTTATCTCTTTTCTAAGTTTAGTTCTTTCTAATATGTCATATGTATGATATGGCGAGCACTCATCTAAATTGCTTTTAAGGTTTCTCCATGTTGTAGCATGTATCAGCTCTTTGTTCCTTTTTATAGCTAATTCCAGTTTGCTTATTAATGGACCAGAGTTTAATGCAAGTCTGAATATTTCTTGGTTTGGGGCTCTTACTATTATTGAAGCTTGTAAACCTTCTTGTGCAGTTATTTATATGAACCTATTTTTTCGTATCTTTTTAGTAAATAGAGTGAGTTTATTTGGTCTCATAGTAAGCATATGTTTAACTTTGTATATGATGAAACTGTTTTCCAGTATGGCTATACCATTTTCTTTTCCTACTAATAGTGTAGCTTTCTGGTAGTTCTGTAGAAGGATATTAGTGTGATTTAAATTTACATTTATTTAATAATTAATAATGTTGAGCATGTTTTTTATGTTTATTTACAATCTGTGTAATGTCTATGGCTAAGTGTATCTGTTGTAGTCTTTTGACATTTTTGTTGTTTGAATTGTGAACTCTTTGTGTAATCTGGTTACAAAACTTCACCATATCTGTTTTCTACCTGTTTACAAGACTACAGCTTGCTTTGTTTTCAAAACTGTGTTTTTATTTTTTGATGAAGTACAATTTACCAAGTTTTCCTTTTACAGCCATGCTTTTTTATGTCCTATTTATCAAGTCTCTAACTTATGGTGACAGTCTTTTTCATGTTTTCTTCCGGGATATTTATAATTTTACTGTTTTTTCAAAATTAAAAAAAATTTTATGTGAGTGTCTTACCTGCACATATCAATGTCAGAAGAAGGCATTGGATCCCCTGGAACTGTAGTCACAGATAGTTGTGAGCCACCATATAGGTGCTGCAAACTGAACTCAGGTCTTCTGCAAGAGCAGCAAGTGCTCTAAATTCCAGAGCCATCTCTCCAGTTCCCTTATTTTCACTTTTAAATCTGCCTGATAAGTGTTCTATATTTGCTCTAAGGGTCTTCTTCTATATTAATTTTTGCATATGCATTTGAAATTACTCCACCCAACACTTTTGAAAAGCGTATTCTTTCTTAATTAATTTACATTGTAATCTTAGAGCAAATATAAGACTACTTGAACACGTGTCAATTTCCAATTGGTTATTGCTAATTTATAGAAATGTAGTTGATTTCCTTTTATTGATTTTATTTACTGCGGCCATCTTAAACCCACTTATGTTAGATTTATAGATTTATAGATGGTTTGACATTTTCTACATTAACACGCACCTTAGTGTAAAAGACAACTTCTTCCTTTATAATTGAGATGACTTTATCTTCTTTGTCTTACTGGCTAGGATTGTCCATGTAATGCTGGCAAGATGTGGAAAGGTCACTAAATTGCCTTGACCCTGGCCTTAGGGCAAACACATTTACTTTCTCACCATTAGATATAATTTTACTTGTAGGTGTCTTTCATAGCCTCTTAAGGATCATTCCTTCTAGTCTGACAGAATTTTTTTTTATCAGAATGAATGTTACACAAATCATGTAAAAATTATTGGTTTGAGTTTTTTTTTTTCCTTTAGAATTATTTCTATGTTTGGACTTAACCCTATCAGTGTTAATTTCTGTTTTCCTCAAGTTTGTTTGTTTTTCTGCTTTACCATTTTGTTTTCCTTTGGTATATTTGATTACTTGTTAAAATTTAAGCCTTTTATTTTTGTATAATTACAGTTTCTAATGTACTTGTAAAAACTACTATAGACTTTCTCTTCTCTTTACCTGTTATCCCTCCAATGGTGATATCTTGAAAAACTATAGTACAAAATTATAGCAAGGGTATTATCCTTAAGATACAAAACATATTTCTATCTCTACAATGACCCCTTACATTATCATTTTATGGCCACATTTCTTTTCTTAAACTTTGGTAGCTGTTAATATTTTGATCTCCATTCCTGAAGTTTTGAGATTTTAAGAATATTATGTAAGTGTGCTATTACAGTATAAAACTATGAGACTTGAACTTTTCACTGAGAATAATTTACTGAGATTGATTCTGATATCTGTTCTAATAGTTTTTAGTCACTAATAATTTACTACACTTTAATTCTTCACCCTTTGAAGGACCTTCCTAATTAAACTTTACTGACTTCTGTTCTAATTTTTATTCCTTTCTTTGGCATGATATTTCTTTATTTCTAATGTATGTATTCAGTAATACAAATATGCCCTAATTGCTGCTTTAAATGTGTCTCAGAAATTATATATTGTATGTTCTTTTATTTTCATTTAAAGTGTTTTGAAATTTCTCTCAAGCCTTGTTTAGAAGTATATTTTTTTATTTTTTAATGCTTATGAATACTTCTTTAAAAAAAAAAAAAAAGACGTATTTATTTATTTTATGCATGTGAGTACACAGTCACTGTCTTCAGACACACCAGAAGAGGGCATCGGATCCCATTACAGATGGTTCTGAGCCACCATGTGGTTGCTGGGAATTGAACTCAGGACCTCACAGTCCGGTGCTTTTAACTGCTGAACTATCTCTCCAGCCCCTAGAAGTATATTTCTAAATTGTTGTATATTGGCATTTTCAAAGTGTATCTTTCTTTTATGAATTTCTGGCTTAATAGCCTCATTGCCCATAATATGGTTTCTTATAAATTTGTTACAGATTATATTAAGACATGGAGTATGGCCTGTTTTGTGACTGATATGCATTTGAATGAACAATTATCCTACTATTAAATATATTATTTAATGAATACCCTTCAGGTGGAGATTCCTGATAGTGCTGTTGATATTATCTATACCTCTGCTAGTTTTCTGTCTACTTGTTCTGTCAGTTGCTAAGAAATTGAGTGCTGAAGTCTCTAACAGTAATCATGGATTTGTCTCTCTTTCAGATGTTTCCATTCTTGCTTCATGTATTTTGAAGTGTGCTTATTAGGTATTTTAGATAGATAGAGAGACATAGAGACAGACTGATAGATAAGCTTTTAGTATTGTTATTTCTCCTTAGATCATTTTTATCATGATTGTAACACCTTTACTTTGTTCCAAAAGATTTTTCTTGTTCTGAAGTCATTGTCTGAAACAAATGTAGTTACCTTGTTTCTGTTGGGTGTGTTTTCATTACATATCTTCTTCCTGTTACAATTTACTAAATCAACAGATTCTATAATTTGAGTGTGGTTTTACAATTATGATAAAAATAGACTGGCTAATACACATAGTTTTCTTATACTATGCTTTTCCTCCATGCAGCTTTTCCTAACAGAAACACCCTGCATTATACAGTAAACTTGTTATGATTTCTGTGTAACTGCTGACTCATTCTGTTAACTGAAATCCATATTCTGCATCCAAGTTCACTCTTTATTGTGCTACTTAGGTCAACAAGTTTTGTCAAATTCACAAAACCCACCATTCATATACAGACTAATACAGACTAATATTTGTGTCCTTAACATCCTCCCTGTGTTTTACTCTTTCAGTGATTATGAGGAAGCCTTCAGCAGAAATCAACTTGCATTTAATATCAGAAGATTTGTATATGAAATAAACCTTATGAATATACAGAATATAGAAAAGTGTTTTGAAATCAACTCAGACCCACCACATAACTCACATAGAAGAGAAGTATGAATGCAGAGATTCTGAGAAGAATATCTATCGGTGGGAAGACCTTGCTCATTAAACAGCAGAGAAGTCATATAGGAGAAACCAAATGCCTATAATAAATCTCTGTACGTTTTGAACTAATTTTGTGAGCTGAGGATATTTCAAGACAACTTAGTTATTAGTGTCATGTGGTTATTAGTGATCACTATTATGTAGATCTACAATGAAAAAAGCAAACAGAGCAAAAAATAAAATATAGACTGCAGAGTATGACAAGAAAAAGAGCACCAGATAATGTAATATTGACGAGTGATACCTTCAGGGGGAGAATCCAGACAACCAGTCGTACAACCTGTGAAATAAAAGACCCGAGGAATTCCTATGCATTACAAATATGTGGAAATAACAAAGTCCATATGAACTAGAACTCTAGAAAGGGGGCCAGCAAGAAGGCTGAGTACTAAAAAGCACTTGTCAGCAAGCCTGATGAGCTGAGTTTGATCTCTAGAACCTACCCACATGTGGGAATAACGAGAATCATCTCTCAAAAGTTGTTCTGTGGCTTCCATGGAGTTCTGCAGCTTATGTATACATCCACATGTGCACAGGTGTGTGCATAGATAGATAGATAGATAGATAGATAGATGTATAGAAATAGAAATTCCAGAAAGGGAAGTACCTTTTCTAGATGAGTTGATAAATGGTGTCCTGTATTTTACCTGATGCTACTTTTTTTGTTTTAAATAATTGCTTCAACTTTATGTGTATGAGTGTTTTTGCCTGAAGAGGGGGTTAAGAGTTAATGAGGTGTCATCTCTGCAGCCCTCATTTCCTATTTCTTAATGTGATTTGAAAGTGAGGCTTGGCCCATTATGGTAAATCATATAAACATCCATAAACTAAGAAGAAGGGGCTGAAGAAATGGGACAGTAGTTAAGAGCACTTACTGCTCTTGCATAGGACAGAGTTAAGTTCCCAGCATCCACATGGTGGCTGACAACCACCAGTTCCAGGGAATCCAGCACCGGCTTCTGGCCTTTTTGGGCTCCTGTACACATGCAGCATACATAAACTCCCTCAGGCACACTTGCACACACTACATTTTACAATATAAATACATTTTACAATATATACAACACAAATACAATACATTTTACAATACAAATATTTTAAAATATAAATAAATGAACTCAGAGGAGGTTTTAGAAGTTTTGTAGAGCTAAGAATCTAGTAGAGCTTGAAGACATGGTGCCTTTGGTTCACTAAGTTGCTTGTGATAGTGTGGGCTGAAAACGCAAAGTGAGACTTTCTGTGGTTTTGTTGCACTTTGAAACAGCAGTATGAGAAGAAGGTACTTGCTACAATCTCAGGAAAAAGTATAAGGAACTTGAGTTAAAACCTATGAAAAGAATGAAATGAGGTCTGAGGACAGAGGGCTATAAAAGACTCTGAGCAAAAGTACAGAAAGAAAAATTCCTGGGAAAGTGGTGAACATTAGATGGGTTTGTCTTAACACTACAAGGCAGCCCCCATTGGTGTGAGGTGATAGGTTCCTAACTTTACTTTTTATCTTACAGTGGGAAAGACAGGACCATCTCAGCCTCTATAGTTTTTTAAACTGTCTATCTATCTATCTATCTATCTATCTATCTATCTATCTATCTATCTATCTTTCCATCCAAGTGAAGGGGGGCCCACGTGCCACAGTGCACACGTGGAAGTCAGAGGACAAGTCATGAGAGCCAATTTTCTCCTTCTACCATGTAAACCCAGGTCACCGGGGTTGGCAGCAAGAGCCTTTACTCACTGAAGCAATTTGCTCACCCATCCATCCTCAAATAGTTTTTAAATATACAATGCCTTACTCATAAAACGATTCCTAAGTCAAACAAAAGGCACAGGAATCAGTTAAGATAAACAATAGTCTTGGAGAAAATTTCAGAATAGCCCTCATGGACCCACTTTCTTTAAAATCCTCTTTATCCTTTGTGTGTTGATGGAACCAGTGAATATTCTATCACTCTTGTGATCATGCTACATGGTCAAAGGGAGATAACCTGAGGAACTCTATTCTTTTCAGGTAAGTCCTTTAAAATCAAGAGAGGATTTTTGCCAGCTGAAGGAAAACAAGAACTCAGATGGGAAGAATTCAACAAAAGAAGGCTTCGTTGTTGTTGCTAAAATGGAGAAGGCTCACTGCACAGAACTAAAACTGACCTCCAGGATGTGAGAGCAGCCACTGACTTAGCCATCCAGGGAATGAAGACCTCACATCTTCAACCACAGGAAACAGAATTCAGCCAACAACCTGCTTGATATTAGAAGCAGATTCTTTTCCATAGTCTTCAAATGAGAACTTAGTTGAACCTAGGTTTTATTTTTCCTTCTGAAACAACTTAGCTAAGCCCATCTGGATTTTTAACCTACAGAACTTTAAGCTATTAAATGGATAGTTTCAAGCCAGTAAGTTTGTGATGATGTGCTTCGGCATGATTAGAAAACTGATACAGGAAACGTAGATAATTTTGATTCTAGAAGTAGCAGAAAGTACTTTAAATTACTATGCACATGAAAGAAATAAAGCAAAAAATGGGTAAAAGGTAAAGGATATTTAAAGTTTTATAGAAATAAAATTCCTACTTAGGGAGCAGTCTTTCTGCACACTTAGAGATTAATAAAGGAAAAGTTCTTTAATAATAACAGCATTTGTCCGCCTCTGGCTAATGCTCAAATAGAAGCCAGCTTTGAATAGAATTTGTGTGTGGTGTGTGTGTGTGTGTGTGTGTGTGTGTGTGTGTACCCACTTGGGCAGATGGGAGATTTACACAGCAAATAAACTGCCAGAATTATTTCTTAAGTACACTAGTGTCATACATTCTAACTGAGTTGTCCTACATGCAAGTACATGCTTTTATTGTGTCTGTCTTCTGTGCTGTTCTGTAAGTTTGCTATTAAAATACATTAAACTAAAAAAAAAAAAGTACACTAGTGTCATTTTTCCCAATAGTTGTTATCCAGGTCGTCTTGCTCACCTAACAGAATCATTCTGTGGAAATGTGATAGCCAGCCCTATCTTGAAGGCACCATGTTATTATTGCTTTCCAAGGAAGAAGCCACTCTATCTCAGTCATTAATGACAGCTCTCTCCATTTTCCCAAAGTAGTCTGGTTTGTGTGACAACTTATACATGACTCTCTTGTGATGGCTAAGAAACTTAACTAGGTACCAGGCACCCCTTAATAACAGTTGACCTTTGTCCTGAAATACCTATGATATTTTAGCAGCCTAAAGATGTTAACTTCTATGATATAAAAATAAGAAGAATAGTGTTAGCTGGGTAGTGGTGGTGCATGACTTTAATCCTAGCACTTGAAAGGCAGAGGCAAGAGGATCTCTGAATTTGAAGCTAGTCTTGTCTACAAAGTAACTTCCAGGGCAGCCAAGGCTACCCTTGGTAAAATTCTGTCTCAAAAAAAAAAAAAAAAAAAAAAAAAAAAGAAGGAAGAGGAAGAGGAGTGTTATTGCTGTGAGGTAATTAACCACTTGCTTTGGTTTTTGTGAACCTACTTATCACCATGGAACTAGCTGTGAGGTGAGAAACAACTGAGGGGAGTAAAGTAATTATTTATTTAGCTGTGGATTCTATAGAGCCTGAGAGCATTGTGATGCCCACCTTTGATTTCCACATTTATAAACTCTCTCTTTAGTCCCCTTTGGCATGACTCACTTTTGATTTGGTTCTATGACTCATCCTTCTGCCAGCAGTAAGTACGAAATAATTTAATCTGAAGCTGAATAGAGTCTGTCTGGTCTTTCCCAGTGGGAAGATCACAAAAATGCTTTTTTTTTTTTTTTTTTTTTTTTTCTTGAAGGGAACCAACTGTGGGCTTTATGGCAGGACAGGTATACAAGAGCTTGGAAACTCCACTGGGTTCCTCTGGGACTCAGACCTGTACCTCTAAGAGAATCTCTAACTTCTGTTGGTTTCACTGTGTCTCTGTTTAGATTTTGTTTCCATGATCTGTCTATTGGTGAGAATGGAGTGTTGATGTTTCCCACTATTATTATGTGAGGGTCAATGTGTGCTTTGAGCTTTAGTAAAGTTTCTTTTACAAATGTGGATGTCCTTGTATTTGGGGCATAGATGTTCAGAATTGAGAGTTCATCTTGGTGGATTTTTTTCCTTTGATGAGTATGTAGTGTCCTTCCTCATCTTTTTTGATAACTTTTGGTTGAAGGTCTATTTTATTGGATACTAGGATTGGATCATTTGCTTGGAAATTTTTTTCTAGCCTTTTACTTTGAGGTAGTGTCTGTTTTTGTCACTGAGACATTTCCTGTATGCAGCAAAATGCTGGGTCCTGTTTACATATCTAGTCTGCTAGCTTATGCCTTTTTATTGGGGAATTGAGTCCATTGATGTTGAGAGATATTAAGGACCAATGATTGCTGCTTCTTGTTATTTTTGTTGTTAGAGGTGGAATTATGTTTGTGTAGTTCTCTTCTTTTGGGTTTGTTGTGAGAAGATTAATTTCTTGCCATTTTTGGGAAGTATTTTCCCTCCTTGTGTTGGAGTTTTCTTTCTATTATCTTCTGTAGCACTGGATTAGTGGAAAAATATTGTTTAAATTTGGTTTTGTCATGGAATATCTTAGTTTCTCCATCTGTGGTAATTGAGAGTTTTGCTAGACATAGTAGCTTGGGCTGGCATTTTTGTTCTCTTAGGGTCTGTGTGACATCTGTCCAGGATCTTCTGGCTTTTAGAGTCTCTGTTGAGAAGTTTGGTGTAATTCTGATTACAGGTCTGCCTTTATATGTTACTTAACCTTTTCTCCTTACTGCTTTTTAATATTCTTTCTTTGTTTTGTGCATCTGGTGTTTTGACTATTATGTGATGGGAAATATTTCTGGTCCAATATGTTTGGTGTTTATAGGCTTCTTGTATGTTTATGGGCAACTCAATTCTCCACAGAGATAGAAAAGTGATTCTCAAGTCCATCTGGAATAAAAAAAAAAAAAAAAAACCAGGAAATAGCAAAAACAATTCTCAACAATAAAAGAACTTCTGGAGAAATCACATTCCTGACCTCAAGCATCCCTGACCTATACAGCAATAGTGATAAAAAACTTCATTGTATTGCATTGGTACAGAGAAAGACTGGTAGGTCAATGAAATAGACCTGAAGATCCAGGTGGGTATGAACCCACACACCTATGGTCACTTGATCTTTGATAAAGAAGCCAAAACCATCTAGTGGAAAAAAGACAGCATTTTCAACAAATGGTGCTAGTTCAACTGGCGGACAGCATGTAGAAGAATGCAAATTGATCCATACTTATCTCCTTGTATGAAACTCAAGTCCAAGTAGTTCAAGGACCTCCACATAAAACTAGATATGCTGAATCTAATAGAAGAGAAAGTTGGAAAGAACCTGGAACACATCAGCACAGGGAAAAATTTCCTGAACAGAACACCAATTGCTTATGCTCTAAAGTCAACAATTGACAAATGGGACTTAATAAAATTGAAAAGCTTTCGTAAGGCAAAGGACACTGTCAATAGGACAAAACAGCAACTCACAGATTGAAAAAATTTTTTTACCAACCCTACATCTAATATACAAAATATACAAAGAATTTAAGAAGTTTGATAAATTCTTATATAAATGGATGGAACTAGAAAATATCATCCTGAGTGAAGTAACCCAATCACAAAAGAACATACATGGTATTCACTCACTGATTATTGGATTTAGCCCAGAAGCCTGAAATACCCAAGATCAACTCACAGACCACATAAAGCTCATGAAGAATGATGACCAAGTAGGGGGGGCTTCAGTCCTTCTTAGAAGGAGTAACAAAATACTCAAGGGTGCAAATATGGAGACACAGTGCAGGACAGAAACTGAAGGAGGGACTGTCTACAGACCATTCCACCTGGATATCCATCCTATGTGCAGTCACCAAAGGTAGAGGTTGATGTGGATGTCAGGATGTACATGCTGACAGGAGCCTGATATAGCTGTCTCCTTAGAAGTCTGCAAGAGTCTGACATACTCAGAGGCAGATGCTCACAGCTAACCATTAAACTGATCATGGGGTTCCCAATGGAGAAGATAGAGTGAAGGCTGAAGAGTTGAGAGGATTCGCGACACCATGAGGAAAGCAACAATCCCAACCAACCAGAGCCCCCAGGGTCTAAACCATCAGCCTGGGAGTGCTTAGGGAGGGACCCATGGCTCCAGCTATATATGCAAGGGAGCTATATATAAGTGGGAGAAGAGATCCTTGGTCCCATGAAGGCTGGACATCGTGGGGGGGGATATTCGGGGTGGGGAGGTGAGGTACGGGGGAGGGTGGGTGGGTGCTGTTTTGTCCTATTGACAGTGTCCTTTGCCTTACGAAAGCTTTTCAATTTTATTAAGTCCCACTTGTCAATTGTTGACCTTAGAGCATAAGCCATTGGTGTTCTGTTCAGGAAAATTTTCCCTGTGTTGATGTGTTCCAGGTTCTTTCCAACTTTCTCTTCTATTAGATTCAGCATATCTAGTTTTTGTATCAAAACCTCAGAGAGCAGGGGGTACACCAACGTGAAGGCAGGAGGAGGGGGAAGGGATAGTGAGTTCCTGAGAGGGAGGGGGGAAATGAGGTAAGGAGAGAACATCTGAAATGTAAAAAAATTTCCAATTAAAAAAAAAAAAGAAAAAAATTTTTTTCTAACCTTTAGAAATAATTGACAATATATGTGCAAGTAAATAAAATCAACTAAAAAAAAAAAAAAAGAAGTTAGACTCCAGAGAACCAAATAACTCTATTAAAAATGGGTACAGTGCTAAACAAAGAATTCTCAACTGAGGAATCTCAAATGGCCAAGAAGCACCCAAAAAAAAAAAAAAAAAAGTTCAACATCCTTAGTCATTATGGAAATGCAAATCAAAACAACTCTGAGATTCTACCTTATACCAATCAGAATGGCTAAGATCAAAACCTCAGAGAGCAGATGCTGGCGAAGATGTGGAGAAAGAGGAACATTCCTCCATTACTGGTGGGACTGCAAGCTAGTAGAACCACTTTGTAAATCAATCTGGTGATTCCTCAGAAAAATGGAAATAGTTCTACCTGAAGACCTAGCTATACCACTACTAGGCATATACTCAAAAGATGCTCCAACATATAACAAGGATACATGGTCCACTAATTAATAGCAGCCTTATTTATAATAGCCAGAGCTAGAAACAACCCAGATGTTCCACAACCGAAGACTGGATACAGAAATTGTGGTACCTTTACACTATGGAGTACTACTCAGCTATTAAAAACAATGACTTCATGAAATTCACAGGCAAATGGATGGAACTAGAAATATTATCCTAATTGAGGTAACCCAGACACAAAAGAACACACATGGTATGTACTCACTGATAAATGGATTTCAGCCCAAAAGCTCAGAATACCCATGGTACAACCCACATACCATATGCAGCTTAAGAAGAAGGAATGCCAAAGCTTAGATGCTTCAAGCCTACATAGAAGGGGGAACAAAATAATCACAAGAGGTAGTGGGAGGGAGGGACATGTGAAGGAGAGAGGAGGGGAGGGTAAAATGGGGGCAGGAACAGGTATTAGAAAGGACAGGAGAGAAGTACAGAGGGTCAGGAAATTGAATAGAAACATGTAGCAGTGGGGGATGGAGAAGTGGGGGTAGCCACTAGAAAGTCTCAGATGCCAGGGAAGTGAGATCCTTCCAGAAGCTAATGGCGACGACTATAGCCAAAATACCCAAAACAGGGGAGATAGAACCTGGAGACACCACCTCCAGTAGATAGGTGACCCCAGTTGAGGGATGGGTCACCCACGCATCTCAAAATTTTAAACCCAGAAATGTTTCTGTCCAAAGGAAAGACAGGGACAAAATATGGAACAGAGACTGAAAGATAGGCCATCCAGAGACTGCCCTACCCAGGGATCCATCCCATCTGCAGATACCAATCCCCAACACTACTGTTGATGCCAAAAAGTACTTTGCTGACAGGAGTATATTATGGCTGTTCCCTGAGAGGCTCTGCCAGCATCTGACCAATACAGATGCAGATGCTTGCAGCCAACCATTGGACTGAGCCCGGGGACCCCCAATGGAAGAGCTAGGGGAAAGGACTGAAGGAGCTGAAGGGGATTTCAACCCCATCAACAATATCAACTAACTGGACTACCCAGAGCTTCCAGGGTCTGAACCACCAACCAAAGAGTATACATGGAGGGAATCAGGACTCCAGCTACATTTGTAGCAGAAGATGACCTTATCTGATATTAATAGGAGGGAGGGAGGCTTGATGACCCAGCGTAGAGGGATGCTAGAGGGGCAAGGTGGGAGTGAGTGAGTGGGTGGAGGAGCACCCTCACAGAGGCACAGGGGAGGAAGGAGAGGGGAAATGGGTTGGGGGTTTTGTGGAGGGGTAATATGGAAGGGGGATATCATTCAAAATGTAAACACATAAAATGATTAATAAAAAGGGAGAGCATCTCTAAAAATGGACATTGGGGAAAATACTATAGCAAAACTTTATAGCAGCAGTTCTCAACATTTGGGTTGCAACCCTTCTTGTGGGTAGAATAACTTTTTCACAGAGGTTACCTAAGACCATTGAAAAACACAGATATTTACATTATGATACATAGCAGTAGCAAAATTACAGTTATGAAATAGTAGTGAAATAATTTTATGGTTTGGGGATCACTACAACATGTGGAACTGTATTAAACCATCACAGCATTAGAAAGGTTGTGAACCACTGATTTATAGGGCTTTAAAGCAAACTGGCCACAGCATAAAATAGGATTACTGTATTTAAAGACATGCTCCAGCCTTTGTCCTGGGGCGGGCCCGTAGCTGGTCTGCTCCTGTGGAAACACCGGATCCTGAGACATCCTAGAGGGACCCACTGCACACAGAGCAGAGGGTAAGACACCTTGCCCACTACCCCAAACCCCAGAGTTACAACCGGGAGCCAGGTGGGGCTTAAGGAACTAGCAGGCACCCAAAGCCCGCCCCTCCGGACTATAACTTCCTGTGCGCCTGGACCCTGGTCCTTTGGCCTGGGGCGGGCCCGTAGCTGGTCTGCTCCTGTGGAAACACCGGATCCTGAGACTTCCTAGAGGGACCCACTGCACCTAGTGCAGAGGACACTTAGCGGGTCTGCGCCTGTGGAAACATCGGATCCTAAGACATCCTAGAAGACCTATTGCATCCAGAGCAGAGGGAGCTTAGGATCACAGGAACACAGAGACATCTGGAATCCGAGGAGATCGGATACAAGCAAGATAACTGGAAAGACAGACTCCAGTCAGACACAGTGAGCATAGGTAACACTAGAGTCAACCAGATGGCGAAAGGCAAGCGCAAGAACACAAGCAACAGAAACCAAAGTTACCTGACATCATCAGAACCCAGTTCTCCCACCATAGCAAGCCCTGGATACTCTATCACACAGGAAAAACAGGACTCAGAATTAAAATCACTTCTCATGATGATGATGGAGGATTTTAAGAAGGACATAAGTAACTCCCTTAAAGAAATACAGGAGAGCACAGGTAAACAGGTAGAAGCCCTCAAAGAGGAAACACAAAAATCCTTTAAAGAATTGAAAGAGAACACAGGTAAACAGGTAGAAGCCCTTAAAGAGGAAACACAAAAATCCTTTAAAGAATTTCAAGAAAACACAACCAAACAGGTGAAGGAATTGAACAAAACCATCCAGGATCTAAAACTGGAAATAGACAATAAAGAAATCTCAAAGGGAGACTACTCTGGAGATAGAAAACATAGGAAAGAGATCAGGAGTCATAGATGCAAGCATCACCAACAGAATACAAGAGATAGAAGAGAGAATCTCATGCACAGAAGATACCATGGAAAACCTTGACACAACAGTCAAAGAAAATGCAAAATGCAAAAAAGCTCCTAACACAGAACATTCAGGAAAATTCAAGATGCAATGAGAAGACCAAACCTAAGGATAATAGGTATAGATGAGAGTGAAGATTCCCAATCTAAAGAGCCAGTAAATACCTTCAACAAAAATTATAGAGGAAAATTTCCCCAACCTAAAGTACAAGACACCCATAAACATACAAGAAGCCTACAGAACACCAAACAGACTAGACCAGAAAAGAAATACCTCCCGTCACATAATAATCAAAACACCAAATGCACAAAACAAAGAAAAAATACTAAAAGCAGTAAAAGAAAAAGGTCAAGTAACATATAAAGGCAGACCTATAAGAATTACACCAGACTTTTCACCAGAGACTATAAAAGCCAGAAGATCCTGGTCTGATATCATACAGACCCTAAGGGAACACAAATGCCAGCCCAGACTGCTATACCCAGCAAAACTCTCAATCACTATAGATGGAGAAACCAAGATATTCCTTGACAAAACCAAATTTGCACAATATCTTCCCACAAACCCAGCACTTCAAAGGATAATTGACGAAAAAACGCCAACACAAGGAAGGAAACTACAACCTAGAAGAAACATGGAAGTAATCTTCCAACAACCCCCCCCCAAAAAAAAGGTAGCTACACAAACATAATTCCACCTCTAATAACAAAAATAACAGGAAGCAACAATCATTTTTCCTTAATATCCCTTAACATCAATGGACTCAATTCTCCAAAAAAAAAAAAAAAAAAAAAAAAAAAAAGACGTAGACTATCAGACTGGATACATAAACAGGACCCAGAATTTTGTTGCATACAAGAAACGCACCTCAGTGACAAAGACAGACATTACCTCAGAGTAAAAGGCTGGAAAACAATTTTCCAAGCAAATGGTCCCAAGAAACAAGCTGGAGTAGCCATTCTAATATCAAATAAAATCGACTTTCAACCAAAAGTAATCAAAAAAGATAAGGAAAAATCTACCAAGATGAACTCTCAATTCTGAACATCTACGCTCCAAATGCAAGGGCACCTACATACATAAAAGAAACTTTACTAAAGCTCAAAGCACACATTGCACCTCACACAATAATAGTGGGGGATTTTAACATTCCGCTTTCTCCAATGGACAGATTGTGGAAACAGAAACTAATCAAAGACACACTGAAATTAACAGAAGTTATGGACCAAATGGATTTAACAGATATCTATAGAACATTTCATCCTAAAGTTAAAGAATATACCTTTTTCTCAGCACCTCATGGTACCTTCTCCAAAATAGACCATATAATTGGTCACAAAACAGTCCTCAACAGATACAAAAAGATTGAAATAATCCCCTGCATCCTATCAGGTCACCAGGACTAAGGCTTGTCTTTAATAATGACAGAACCAAGGGAAAAACCCACATCCAGTGGAAACTAAAACAATGCTCTACTCAATGATGACTTTGTCAAGGAAGAAATAAAGAAAGAAATTAAAGACTTTCTAGAATTTAATGAAAATGGGAAACATCATACCAGAACTTGTGGGACTCCATGAAAGCAGTGCTAAGAGGAAAACTCATAGCTCTAAGTGCCTACAAAAAGAAATTGGAGAGAGCACACATTAACAACTTGACAGCACACCTGAAAGCTCTAGAACAAAGAGAAGCAAATACACCCAAGAGGAGTAGGCGTCAGGAAATAATCAAACTCAGGGCTGAAATCAACAGAGTAGAAACAGTAAGAACTATACAAAATATCAACAAAACCAGGAGTTGGCTCTTTGAGAAAATCAACAAGATAGATAAACCCTTAGCCAGATTAACCAGAGGGCACAGAGACAGTACCCAAATTAAATAAAATCAGATCTGAACAGGGAGACATAACAACAGAAACTGAGGAAATTCAAAAAAATCATCAGATCCTACTACAAAGGCCTATACTCAACAAAACTGGAAAATCTGGATGAAATGGACAATTTTCTAGACAGATACCAGGTACCAAAATTAAATGAGGAGCAAATAAACCATCTAAACAGTCCCATAACCCCTAAAGAAATAGCAGCAGTCATTAAAAGTCTCCCCACCAAAAAAAGCCCAGGACCAGATGGTTTTAGTGGAGAATTCTATCAGACCTTCAAGGAAGACCTAATACCAATTCTCTTCAAACTATTCCACAAAATAGAAACAGAAGGAACACTACCCAATTCGTTCTATGAAGCTACAATCACACTCATACCTAAACCTCACAAAGACCCAACAAAGAAAGAGAACTTCAGACCAATCTCTCTTATGAATATAGATGCAAAAATACTCAACAAAATTCTAGCAAACCGAATCCAAGAACACATCAAACAATCATTCATCATGATCAAGTGGGCTTTATCCCAGGAATGCAGGGATGGTTCAATATTCGGAAATCCATCAATGTAATCCACTATATAAACAAACTCAAAGAAAAAAAACACATGATCATTTCAGTAGATGCTGAGAAAGCATTTGACAAAATTCAACATCCCTTCATGGTCTTGGAAAGATCAGGAATTCAAGGACCATATGTAAACATAGTAAAAGCAATATACAGCAAACCAATAGCCAACATCAAACTAAATGGAGAGAAACTTGAAGCATTCCCACTAAGATCAGGACTAGACAAGGCTGCCCACTCTCTCCCTACCTATTCAATATAGTACTGGAAGTCCTAGCCAGAGCAATTAGACAACAAAAAGAAGTCAAAGGAATACGAATAGGAAAGGAAGAAGTCAAAATATCACTATTTGCAGATGATATGATAGTATACTTAAGTGACCTCAAAAACTCCACCAGAGAACTCCTAAATCTGATAAACGACTTCAGCAAGGTGGCAGGTTATAAAATCAACTCGAACAAATCAGTAGCCTTCCTCTACATGAAAGATAAACAGGCTGAAAAAGAAATTAGGGAAATGACACCCTTCACAATAGTCACACATAATATAAAATACCTCGGGGGTGAATCTAACCAAGCAAGTGAAAGATCTGTATGACAAGAACTTCAAGTCGCTGAAGAAAGAAATTGAAGAAGATCTCAGGAATGGAACGATCTCCCATGCTCATGGATTGGCAGGATTAATATAGTAAAAATGGCCATCTTGCCAAAAGCAATCTACAGATTCAATGTAATCCCCATTAAAATACCAACTCAATTCTTTACAGAACTAGAAAGAGAAATTCTGAAATTTATTTGGAACAACAAAAAACCCAGGATAGCGAAAACCATTCTCAACAATAAAAGAACTTCTAGAGGAATTGCCATCCCTGACCTCAAGCTGTACTACAGAGCAATAGTGATAAAAAACGGCCTGGTATTGGTACAGAGACAGGCAGGAAGATCAGTGGAATAGAGTTGAAGACCCAGAAATGAACCCACACAACTATGGTCATTTAATCTTTGACAAAGGAGCTAAAACTATCCAGTGGAACAAAGACAGCGTTTTCAACAAATGGTGCTGGTTCAACTGGAGGACAACATGCAGAAGAATGCAAATCGATCCTTTCCTATCTCCTTGTACAAAGCTCAAGTCCAAGTGGATAAAGGACCTTCACATAAAACCAGACACACTGAAACTAATAGAAGAGAAAGTGGGGAAGACCCTCGAATACCTAGGCACAGGGGAAAAGTTCCTGAACAGAACACCAATGGCCTATGCTCTAAGATCAAGAATTGACAAATGGGACTTCATAAAATTGCAAAGTTTCTGTAAGGCAAAGGACACTGTCAATAGGACAAAACGGCAACCAACAGATTGGGAAAAGATCTTTACCAATTCCACATCTGATAGAGGACTAATATCCAATATATACAAAGAACTCAAGAAATTAAACTCCAGACAACCAAATAACCCTATTAAAACATGGAGTAAGGAGCTAAACAAAGAATTCTCAACTAAGGAAATGCGAATGGCTGAGAAGCACCTAAAGAAATGTTCAGCATCCTTGGTCATCAGGGAAATGCAAATCAAAACAACCCTGAGATTCCACTTCACACCAGTCAGAATGGCTAAAATAAAAAAACTCAAGTGATAGCAGATGCTGGCGAGGATGTGGAGAAAGAGGAACACTCCTCCATTGTTGGTGGGATTGCAAGATGGTGCAACCACTATGGAAAACAGTCTGGCGGTTCCTCAGAAAATTGGACATATCACTACCTGAGGACCCAGCTATACCACTCCTGGGTATATATCCAGAAGATGTTCTAACACATAACAAGGACATATGCTCCACTATTTTCATAGAAGCTTTATTTATAATAGCCAGAAACTGGAAAGAACCCAGATGCCCTTCAACAGAGGAATGGATACAAAAAATGTGGTACATTTATACAATGGAATATTACTGAGCTATTAAAAACAATGAATTTGATAAATTCTTATATAAATGGATGGAACTAGAAAATATCATCCTGAATGAAGTAACCCAATCACAAAAGAACATACATGGTATTCACTCACTGATTATTGGATTTTAGCCCAGAAGCCTGAAATACCCAAGATTCAACTCACAGACCACATAAAGCTTATGACGAATGATGACCAAGTGGGGGGGGGGGCTTCAGTCCTTCTTAGAAGGAGTAACAAAATACTCAAGGGTGCAAATATAGAGACACAGTGCAGGACAGAAACTGAAGGAGGGACTGTCTACAGACCATTCCACCTGGATATCCATCCTATGTGCAGTCACCAAAGGTAGAGGTTGATGTGGATGTCAGGATGTACATGCTGACAGGAGCCTGATATAGCTGTCTCCTTAGAAGTCTGCAAGAGTCTGACATACTCAGAGGCAGATGCTCACAGCTAACCATTAAACTGATCATGGGGTTCCCAATGGAGAAGATAGAGTGAAAGCTGAAGGAGTTGAGAGGATTCGCGACACCATGAGGAAAGCAACAATCCCAACCAACCAGAGCCCCCAGGGTCTAAACCACCAGCCTGGGAGCGCTTAGGGAGGGACCCATGGCTCCAGCTATATATGCAAGGGAGCTATATATAAGTGGAGAGAAGAGATCCTTGGTCCCATGAAGGTTCGACATTGTGGGGGGGGGGATATTCGAGGGTGGGGAGGTGAGGTACGGGGGAGGGTGGGTGGGGGTACACCAACGTGGAGGCAGGAGGATGGGGGAAGGGATAGTGAGTTCCTGGGAGGGAGGGGGGGAAATGGGGTAAGGAGAGAATATCTGAAATGTAAAAAAATTTCCATTAAAAAAATAAATAAAAAATTAAAAAAAAAAAGAAATCACTGGAAACTACAAATACACCCAACTACAGGTGGGTATTTGCCTTTTACCCTGGAAACTAAGTTTATTTGACTTAAACAAACATGTAAAAGAAATACTTCAAACAGTAAAAAATAATAAAAATAAAAATAAAGACATGCTCCAATGCCAAGGAAGGAGGGTGACAGCTCCAGCGCTGCCCGTGGTACCGAGCTCGGCGTAGGCCTGGGGGATTAAAGAAAGACTCAGACTTGGGTCATCCATTATGAGAGAATGCCAATGCCTTTACTGGGCAGGTTCAATATATACACCAAGCCAGGGAAGGAAAAATACAAACTCAAGGATAAACAGGAACTCAATTGGGGGGGCAATGGGATGTCAAGTGTAAATTCCCTTCCTGGGGCATCATCCTTCAACAGGATGTTTTGTTCTTAGAAAAACTGCAGAATGTTACTTTGTAGACAGCAGCATACGGAAAGTCTCAGTCAGGGGATGGCAGTCCTTCGGGATCCTACAGAAGGTTGCCAGAGACTGGGAAGTTGAAGACATTGAAAGGAGCTGTGGGCAGATAAGACATAATGTATTCACTCCAGGCAAAGGCCTTAAGGAGACAGTTGACAACAGACACCCAGGCACACTCCAGCACACAGGGGTTGCATACAGGTAGGCATAGGCAACCAGACCACATGGAAAATAGGCACACAGACCTGCAGGCAGATACACATAGGCAGGCTGGCAGAGATGGAGATGGAGGAGAAAAAATGCTCTGGTTTCTGATCTCAAGGACATATTTATACAAAACCCACACAACAGTGGCATTATTCAGTCAATAATAGTTATTTAACAGATTGCATCACCGTTTACTTCGGGGTTCTGTCCAATGTCAGACATTATCTGCTGACCAATATCCAGTGTCAGTCATGTTTTAGTTTGCTTGTACCAGATATCTACACTAGTGCTGTGTTGTCTAAATAGAGCTGGCCTTTCTATTTATAATAATACCATAGAAAATGGGAGGCATTTATGAAAAATAAATGGGAAAGAACATATAACTAGGATTCCTAAAAGAGAAGAAAAATGGTAGAGTAATGATAATGTCTGAGACACTGTTTTAAAAAAGTTTTAAACTAGTGAAAGGAGACAAATGTGGTAGCATACACTTGTATCCACCTCTTGGGAAACTGAAGCAAGAAGATCTTGAGTTGGAGGCCAGACTTGGCTACCTAGAAAGTTTGAATTCAGTTTGTGCTATATAAAAGGACTATCTTGTGGGGAGAGTGTAAAGTCCAAGGAACATATGTTGTTGGCATGAACACAGTCATGTCAAGGACCTTAGGGCCTCAGCCCCGTGGGAAAGTCACATCAGTCAGCTTTCTCCAGTCAGTTTCAGGGAAACATCAAAGCTTTCCTCCCAGGACAGTGTTTAGGAAAGTGTCAATCACAGCCTCTTTTTCCTAGATTACTGAAATCTGGAACTGCTCTCCTATAGGGACCTTCTACCAAGATTGATTAAACTTGATTTGTTGTTCATCTGTACACAATAAATGCACCTCCTCAATTGAGATGTATAAACTAAACACATTGAGTTTCCTGGCTACTGTTGGTGTGTTCCCGTCAAAGTATATCTCGGGTTTCTTTTGTACATATGAATATAAGTTTGCCATTTCTTCCCTTGTCATTCCAGTCAGATCAACCCCAAAGACACGGAAGTCACTGACATATCTTTCAAAAAGGAAAGTGAAAGAGATCAAGCTGTAAGGTCAAGAAGATCTGGAAACTCTAAGTACAAAGCATAATATGTCAAATTTAATTTGTCACCAGGAAGAACTAATCAGGTGCAAACTTACCTACCTGCTATAAACAATTGGCAAGGGTAGCTAGAAATATTTGTGGTAGCCATTTTCTATATTGAACAAAAGTAGTGCAGGGTTATAAAACTGAAAAACAAACAAATGATGTGAGCCCTTCACTTGCCCTGGTTTTAGGCCTGGAGGCACTTTACAAACTGATGGAAGGAGGGGGTACCAAGAATATTATGGTGGCTCAGAGTTGAGGAGAACTCAACTCAGTGAGGCTGAGATAGCTAGAAGTTTCAGGACATGGTGCCACTGTTATGCCCATTTGTGAACCCCAAAAGATCACCAAGGAGCTGACTCTGATGCAATTACACTAGGGCCTTTTTATTTAAACTCGAGCTTGGGCCATGCCACTGATCCTGATGCAGTAGGACAAAAAGGTGAAGCTCCGAGCCCAGTTTCAAGCAAGCATTTATAGAGGTAAGCAAACAAGCAATGGAGTTTCTTGGTTGACACACATCTGATTGAGGGGCTATTATGGAATTGTTGCCTTTTAAAATAATTGGCTAGTGCTGAGAGCCAAACCATAAACGTAACTTATGCTTTCCTCCTGATTGGTGGTTTTTTAGAAGTGACGTGCCAGGGGCAGGCTTGTAACCTGGAAACTAGTGCACAGGTTTGTTGGGGAGTAACCTGGAAACTGGTGCTAGGTGCCGGCTTTTTGGTTAACTCGAGTTAGCTCAGGTTCTCTAAGATGGAGTCTGAACACAAGATCTGGTCTCTCACCACAAGGTAGGAATCTGCTGCCAAAAGAGAACAATACAAGTCTACATAGATATCCTATCTTGAGCCTCTAACTGAGTATGTGCATAGTGAAGCTCCACTAGGCCTAAACAGGAGTAATTAGGGAAACTGTGAGCTGAAGAGTTTCCAAAAGGTCTGTGGACTGGAATGTGTGTGTGAGTGGACAATTCTTGTTACTTACTCCAGACAATGGGGATTTTAAATGGAAGGCATATCTTAGCAGTGATGACAGGTTATCTCTGGGATGAAGAGTACCATCAACTTAAGTACCATCAACCTTAACAAAGCTAAGTCTGTGCAATGAAATTCACCCACAGCTGCCATAGAATGAAATACAACAATTTTTTGAAACAATAAAACAAATCCAGCAAGTAGCAATGTAGCTTCAGATCAATATTAAGGTATGAAGAATAGGAAAATATGATTCATATCTATGAATTCAGATAACAAAAACAGAGCAAATTTTATGGGTCGGATCTTAAATGCCCATCAAAGGCCTATATGCTAAAGCAGCCTATGACAGTATTGGTATTTGGCTGAACATTTAGGAGGTTAGTCTGTTGTGGAAATATTTCTGGAATAAGCACTCTGACACCAATGACAATAGAACAGAGGAGCTGTCTTCACCAGTGGAAAAGAGCCAGGCAAGTTCCTGCAAGGCCTTAATCCTAGGTGCAATTTGCACTTTCATTTTATACTCTAAATCCACAATGTGGGATGAGCAAACAAGTCTAATTTTACAGACTCTTTTGTGGCAGTTTTAAAGGTATGTATTATAGTTGACTGGTATCAACTTTTTGGTCAGGTTGTTAAGGACAATGACCCATTGTTTCAGTTGTTTTTTCAGAAAATTTTTGTTCAAGGTACCAAATGAAGTCATGCTCAGAAATGAACAGTACAAGCAGTGCTTTAAGTCAATAAATCGGTATTGAATAATCGGTCTTTTCTACATTATTCAACTTTAGGATCTCATGGAAGAGAGTTAGTATTATTCAAGAATTAGCAAGCTGAAGGCACAGGGGCAAGTACTTTGCAAGAGGAGAATTCATATAAAAGTTTTAATAAATAATACACTGTAGCAGACACAGAAACATAACAGGTGAATTCAGAGACAGATGCATGTTTGAAAAGAAGCTGAATCTGAGAATCTGAGAAGAAGTTGGGTCCTTTTTATAGCAGTTATGAGGAGTTATTTTGACTTGTCTCAAGGACCATTGTATGGGATAGTGTTTGAGTAGATTGGCAGCTCAGCATCTTCTTACATAGTCAATTTTATAACATCATTTGTTCTTCCTGACACTGACTATTTGGAGTGAGGTACTATGGGTCATTAGGCTCTAATTGTAGAAGGCACATCCAGGCTATAAGTAGAGAGGATATGATTGCCAAAGTCTGGGGAATTTGCTTTAATTTTTTGCCTTTCCCCTCTTTATACTTAGATCACTGCAGGGCATGTGGTTAAAGGAAATATTGGGACCCAAGCTTTCCTTTTTATTTCTATAATTTATTTTTTATTTACTTTACACCCCAATAGTAGCCCCTCCTTCCTCTACTCCTAGTCCTGCCCTCACAGATCCCTTTCCTTCATTACCGGTTCCTCAGAGGAGGG
>JAJTUV010003954.1:0-31204 GCA_021653895.1 Mastomys natalensis | reverse complement strand
AGACTTATTTAAAAAAAAATTGAATGAAAAAAAAAAAAAAGCATGCCACATTTAAAAAAATGAGATAGGGCACATTCTGGCACTGAGACCTCAGCCTTCCAATGCAGCAGGTGTTCCCAGAGCAGCAACATTTCTTGGGAGGTTGTCACGAGTTTGCAGCTTATTAGGTCCCAGCCCATGCAGACAGAATCAGATACTCCAGGGGGGAGTTCCAGACATCTGTATGTCTGCAGGTCCTCCTGGTGACTCTGATGCAGGCTCCAGTGTAAAATAACCCTGCCATTTGCCAGCTAAAGGGGCCTGTGCACTTTGTAACCTCTCTAAAGCCTTCATTTCCTTATGTGTGAAATACTGAAAGTCCTGCCCATGTTGACTTATGAAAGCAAAATGATAGGGTACCCATAAAGACCTTAGGACACATTGAGTAAATGCCTATCACTAGTAGTTGATACACTGTCCCTTACCCCATGGATTCCTTTAAGCTTCGGTTGTCTGCGTATTGCAGTGGCAGTACAAGCTCAATCTACTTTACCATCAGAAATGCCTTAAATCTCAACTCATTCAACTAGTTGTAGTTTTTACTCCATCCCAACCAACTAGACGTTTACCCCCAGACAGAGCTCTAGCTCTGTGCTTCCCAGTGCTGCTCCCACTCTACCCGTACAGAATAACTGTTTTATATAGACATGGTCCAAAACTTCTCTCAAAAGAACCAGCTATTTTCTACACCCTGCCTTAAGTCTTGCCTGACCTCTCCAGGCCACATGAATGTGCCATTCTCTGAACTGTCACTTATCATCAGTGTTGCATGTGCATACATGTGCCCGTGGCTTTTACTTCATGTCTAACAGTCTTGCCCCTTTAATTATCATGAAAGCCCGTGGAAAGCAGAAATGGTACTTTATACTTTCTTTTACATCTCTTCCCCATTGGTCCTCTGATATAGGCTAAAGGAATGGATGGAGGAATGTACTTCTAGAACAGAACCCAGTCTGTTTGGGGGCTCACTTAAAACATAAAAATGAAGACATTTCAGAACAGTTACAATTATAGTGACTCAGTTCATCAACACCTTGAAAATGGAATTTTTACATAACCTATCTGTCACAAAAGTCATGTGGAACAAGACAATGTCCCTGTTTTGCAAATGAAAAGATGAATCCAGCTCTTTGTCCTGAGTTGCCAGAGTCTGTGGCTTAAGCATCTCCTGCATTTTTACCTTGGCAACTTGGATTTGTCCGAGTTATTGCTGGTGTGATTCCCTTTTTACAATAGGGTCTTGCTCTGCAGCCCAGGTTGTCTTGAACTCACTACACAACCCATGCTGTTCCTGAATTCACAGCTGTCCTTCCGCTTCAGCCTCCTCTGTGCTGAGATTACAGTTGCAAGCCCTCACACTCAACTACTTCTCACTAGTAATGTCCTCCATTCTCACACTGTGCTAAGATCACAAAATTCCACTCTGAAAGTAAGCACTGTTCATACAACACTTTGGGATAACTTCAGAGGTCGAGATGAAGCCCGTTTGAGAAATGAGCACAACAGCCTCACCTGGTGTTCCTAAGCGGGCCTGAGCGATGGTCAGTTTTTCATGAGGTGCTTGGCACTGGCAGCTGGATTCATCGGCAAATGGAGCTGGTGCAGTCAGGGTCTAGAAGGGGAAAAAAGAGAAGGGAAATCCATTCTGATAAAGCTTTCTTCAGCACCATCCTCCTCCCTAAGTTTCCTGTTTGATAGGCAGGTACAACTAAGAGAAAAAGAGCAAGTCATGGTGGCTCACACCTGTAGTCCCAGTGTTTCACTGAAGAGCCCAAGGCAGGAAGATTATAGTAAGTTCCAGGCCAGCCTGAGCTATGGAGTAAGTTCCTCAGTGTTCCACAATGGCTCCGACTTCAGAGAGTGAGACCCACGGGGCTAGCGGGAAGAGGTAGCATATATCTGCTGGGCCTGCCAGAGAAATATTGTACTCCTAGAAATAAAGCTTTGTCACAGTCCCTTCCCCCTCCTCTTTAACTGATACATCAGGAATATTAAGAGCTAGTCAGCCATGGTGACTTACATGTGTAATCCCAACACTCAGGAGACTGAGACAGGAGGATGGAGAGTTCAAGGCCAGCCTGAGCTATAGAGTGAGACCTTGTCTTTAAAACTAGGAACAAATAAAATAAAAAAGAGGAAATAATAGATCTGTATGGTGCCTACTATATGCTAGGTGTTAGATGAGATGCGCTGGGACTGCCATCTCTTTTTGGCCTCCCAACACACTAAGCTGTGTACATATTCCTATCCTGCCATAGGATACCATTATACTATGCCTATTTCACAGAAAAGGCAACCGAGGCTCAGTAAGATTAAGAAATATGCTAAGTCATGCCCTTGTAAAATCATAATGCCCAGCTTTGAGCATTTCCCAACCAACAAGGGCAGTCTTCAGATATTTAGACTCACCCACACCCGGGACACTCGGCTGAAAGGAACCTCATATTCAGAAGCGTGGCACGACATCTCCTGTAATTCACATACACACACACAATACACACACACACACCAGCCTGGCCAATCACAGATGCTGATATCTCTTCAATGCAAAGGCCAAGGCTGATATCTGCACCGGAGAGAACCTAAAAGCGCAGCAATTCTGGCGGGCTGCAGATAACTGCTCCTGTGGTAGCTCCCCCAGCTACCAATGGCTAGAGGCCCCGCCCCAGGCAGCTTGGGCTGAGGCTCTGGGGAACGCTGTGAGAAAGATGTAGTCACTTGGAAGCCTGCCCAGGAAGTGGCCCTGCATTTTTTAGTCAGCCTCTTAAAATGAAAACCTCACTCTCTCCAGAGGAAGACAAAGCGGGCGGTGTTTTTTGTAAACAGGGCAATCCAGAGTTGTCCATTTGCAGTCTTTGAGCTATGTCATTACCACAGTCACCTCATTTTTTGTTTTTATTTTTGTTTTAAGCTAAGATTCACTAGTCACTGCAAACATTACTCACAGTGTTGTATGAATTGTTTATTAGAGATGGAGACAGGTGGTATTTCTTAACTTGGAAAGATGTGACTGAGGAAGGAGCTAGACATTTGAACAGGGGATGTGATTTACATCTGCCATAAGTTTATTCATATTTCTTCAGTTATTTATTCACTCAAATCTACATCAGGCACTATATGAAAGTCTAAGGCTAGGTGTAGGGATAAAGCTAGCCCACTCCTTGGCTTTTTAATTATTTTTTAAGTCAGGGCCTTGTTACATATCCCAAGCTGACCTTGACCTCAGAATCCTCCTACCTCATCCTCCCGAGTGCTGGGTTAGTAGGCATGCACTATCATGCCTGGAAGTTAGTCCTTGCTCTTGATGAGACCATGTTCTCTAAGACACCATGTTCTCTACACTGACAAGAAGCAAACCCTGGCCCCATTCAGTGCCTTCTACTCGGAGGCAGGAATCCTGCTGCAGTTTTGTTTGGAGATCTCCCAGTTAGTTGCCTGAGACTTCCATACCTCCCACCCTGTCCTTGAGGGCTCTCACAACAAACCAAGACTCTGGCGAAAAAGAATTGGGGAACGCAACTCCACTTTTTGTTTTGTTTTCTCAGATACATTAAGGTGATTTGTGGAGCTCTAGTAGAGCAGAGAAATGTGCGTAATGTGGCAAAGGAGTACCATCTGTATTTGTAAGACTCCTGTTCAAATCTCCTTTGTAACACTCGCTGAGTGTACACTTTAATTAGGCTCTTCTGGTTTAAAACATACACTAAAGTTAGCTGTAGGGTGGGTGATGTATTTTGAGGCACAGTAAGTGAAGAAAGAGGAAACGGGCAGAGTGTGCCCTCAGTGTGCCAAGTGTTCTACACCAACCTGTCTGTCTGCAGCATGTGTTTCTTTCTGTTCCATCCCCATCCCCTTGCATCTTCTACCACAGTCAGGTCTCTGCTTGCTTCCCCTTCCTCAGAACTTCTGCTTATATGTGACTCCACATGGCTTTCTCAAGTCTCCCTTCATAAGCTGCCTCTGAGGTTGCTTTGTTTGCTTGCTTGCTTGCTTGTATAGAGACAAAGTTTTGCCAGGTAGCCTAGGCTGACTTTGAACTCATGATCTTCCTCAGTAGTAGAGTGCTTGCCTAGCACATACAAAGCTCTGGGTACCATCCCCAGTAAATCACACTCACACACACACAAAACAAACAAACAAACAAACAAAAAAAGAGTATATAGAGTAGAATCTGTCTGGCTAAGCTCATTTTCAAATCAGAATACAACCAGACTTGGCTAGAGCTGTGTCAGGTGCACTCCTGGGTCCAATGGCTGTGGCAGGGAAAGGCATGGGTGACTCAATATCATCCCTTTAGCAGGAACTAGCTATACATGTGGTCAAAGAGTTATTTGACTTTCTGTGGTCCTAAAAGCAAGTTCTGTAATGTATCTGGATTCAGTCTCATCTGTAAAAGGGGTAACTATTTTACAGGATTGTTCTGAGAAACAGAGATTATATGTATGCTATACTTAGTAACGAATACATTGTACCTACAACTGATATCCTTACTCTTTAGATCACACATAGCACTACCTATTATTGTACCATGATAGATAATGTAGTTCTCCATACAAACAAGAAAAATTACTCAGGAATACATTTTAACAACACAATCCAAATTAGTAAAGTGGTTGCAAATGAAAGTGTCTTTGTGTGTGTGTGTGTGTGTGTGTGTGTGTGTGTGTGTGCTCATGCGCATATCTGTGTGTGAATAAGCCTCATGTTTGTGGGTACCCACAGGAGCCAGAAGAGGGCAGCCAATCCCCTGCAGCTGGAGTTACAGGTAGTTGTGAGCTACCTGACACAGGTAGTGAGGACCAAACCTAGGTCTCCTAGAAGAGTAGCAAGTACTCTTAACTGTTGAGCCATCTCTCCAGACCCAAATGAAAATATTTTATACTAATGATTTTTTATCTGTTTCAGTTTTGTTGTTGTTATTGTAAGAATTTTTAAAGATATAGTTTTAGCATCATGCTAGCCCAGGTTAACTGTAACTTGCTATTTAGTCCAGACTAACATGGAACTCTGCTTTAGTCTTCACATACTTGGATTTTACACAGCAGTTTCATTTGAATGTATATATGAACAGTTAATCTTTATCAAATAATCTCAAATAAATGACTATTTAGAAATATTTTTATGTACTAGCCATAAAGCTTACTAGACAAGGTGTTGTCTTTTCATAAGGAAGATGTATTAAGAGGGTGTGAAAGCTGGCCTTTAAAACAGAGAGAAATTGTACTGAATGATGAAGATGGTTTTATGTGTGCTGTGCATTTTGCTGTTGATTCTCGTGACCCAGAAGTAAGGAAGTGGGAAGACTGAAGAGAAGGAAAACAGACAGAACCCTAAGTGCATACGTGTGCTTGTGTGTGCAGCATGCACACAGATGAGCATCTGTAACTGCAGTTGGCATGGGAAGGGCTTATTTTTTGTAATATAGAAAGCAATCATGCCCAGAACAGGGACAATGCAGAAGTAAATAAGTTGAAGCCCTGCCTTCCAGAAGATTTCCTTTCAAAGTGATGCTGAATAGGCATATTGGGTTGAGAATTCGATGCTATGTTGTAATAAAGAGATAGATCAGTGGGTAAAGGTGCTTTCCATGCAAGCCCAGTGACCCAAGTTCAGTTCCTAGAACCCTAAAGGCAGAAGGAGAGATCAGACTCCACAAAGTTCTTTTATGATCTCTATACCTACAAATTAATAATAATAATGATGATAATAATAATAATTTAATTAAAAGTAATTAAACTTTATATTCAGCAAGACTTGGTGAGGGCCTGATAAACAGCAACTACTTCCTGTGACTTGAAGTAATATTGTTTTCAGTCTGAACACATCAGACTACAATTTAAAAAGAAAAATTCCCTTTAAAGAGCAAAATAGCTGGGCGGTGGTGGCGCACGCCTTTAATCCCAGTACTTGGGAGGCAGAGGCAGGCGGATTTCTGAGTTCAAGGCCAGCCTGGTCTACAGAGTGAGTTCCAGGACAGCCAGGGCTATACAGAGAAACCCTGTCTCGAAAAACCAAAAAAAAAAAAAAAAAAAAAAAGAGCAAAATAAATCATTTAATGTCTAAGGAATCTATGCTCATTAGGTTCTGTTTTCTCTACAGACAGGCAATGGGTTCACCTCAGAACAATACCTAGTGTCTCCTAGGAGAAGAGAGGATAGGGCCAATCTGGCCTTTGACTATCTAGATGTCTACAAGGGACCAAGGTCTCTACATACTCCTCAACCTTTACCAAAGCCCAAATGCTTACTGGGATACTCTGATGTATTCTGGAGATAGGCCTTTTGTTAAGACATGAAAGTGGGGGCCCAATAATACAGCATAACAACTAAGTCTTTGATTGTCTTCCCAGTGATACATATGAAATGTCAAATATATTTTCTCAATTTAGTTTGTATAAGAACTCTGTAGGAAAGGTACAATATCTAGTGAACTATGCAGGACCTGTCTGCAATAGTGATATCAATTGATGTCACGAAGCCATAGCAGTGGTAAATCCTTTAGACTCAATTGTCGTTTTGGCTCCCTCTGAACTGAGTAAACATTCAAATTTTTAGACAAGATGAGGAAGAGAACACAGAAAGAAGATACTGAAATGCCTGATAATCTAGAAGGGGACACTCAAAACAATTAACTGAAGAAGTAAAAGCACGTGGCAGATATTTTCACCCTGACTTAGTGAAGCATGTAGTCATTGGCAAGCCTCAAGCCTCAGCTTAGACTCTAAGGTTCCCCTTTCTAGTGTTTCTAGTACAAGCTCCACAGTTAAGTGATGCTAGGGATCTGGAAAGTAGGCAAATAATGGAACAATTAAGAAAGGCAGGAAAGACTCTGGGGCAGCAATCTACCAAAGTGAAGAGTAGCCCTTTCAGAACATGAAAAGATAGTAATTCAAAAGACAAGCACAATTTCCAATCATTTCATATTTGTAACCAAAGACCCATTCTTTTCAATGTACAATTCATAGAAATCAAGTAACTAGAATAGTGGGTGTCATCAGAACTATAGCCCACACCTCCCTGGAGAACCATAGTCCACATTCAAAGTTGGGACACAAGAGACACAAGAGACTGTTCAGCATAAGAGTGACAACTTGCAAGGGATAGGAAGCCCTGGCCCAGTGCCCCAGACCTCACATGTACATGGGCCTTCGAAGACCACAGATTTGGTTCTAGACCAGAGTAAAAAGTCCCCTTGCCTAATTTAGGATTTCAGAACACCAACCATCCCTTGCAAATGTGCTTCCCATTTTACATGTGTTCCAGTTATGTAAACTGTACCACGGTGCCATACAAAAGCTATACTCCCAAAAGGCTTTGCAAAGGGAAGGACATTGTATATTGGATATTGCTTTTCAGAATCTCTTTTACTGAGACTTGTCAAATATTTACCTAAAACAAAAACTGTTACATAGCTGGGAGTGTACTTGAGAGACTGAGGCAGGAGGCTCATGAGTTCCCAGCCAGATTAGGCCACATAGGACTTCAAGGGCAGCTTGAGTTACATAGCAAGACTTCTGCAAGTATGTGTGCAAGCAGGTGCATATGCACACACAGCTACATGCCCACACCTGTACACACACATACACACACATGAATGTATATGCACACAGAGATAGCTATCAGGTACAATATAAAATGTATGATACAATTATTACTGGAGTGAAAAAAAATGACACATAATACCTGTACTTCTCCACTATGCATCGCTGACTGACAACAACTGGACTGATCAGACTGAGAACCACAAGTTGAGAATTAAAAAAAGACATCATAAAAAATTCTATTTCTCATCTCTGAACATAATTTTAAACCCAGATTTAACTTAGGATCATAAAAGTTTAATCTGATTGCAAGATAGAAAAAAATAAATAAACAAAACAGTTGACCATAGGTCTGAAATACACGTCATTAGAATCTTGAATTAGGTCATTGATTATGTAGAATACCAAATCACACAGTTGATACGAATGTCCTACCAATAAAAATCCACGAAGTGAAGGATAATGAGGCTCAGAATGTGGCTCAACACCAAGAAGTACCCTTTTCTCATTTTGTTAACTATAGTGTGTACCCATGAAGAAGTGATAGACGTCACCACAAAGGCTGGGGCAGATGTATGTGTATCAAGAAGGAATCATTCCTAAGGTATTTCGCTGAATGCAAGATGGAAATCCCTAAACAGCATACATGCATGTTAATATGGTGTAATATCATTTATGATTTAAAAAGAAGGGGATGGGTGAGGTAGAAATAGATAAGAATTATGCTGACATGATAGCTAGTGTTCACATGTGGCTTTTTAAACTAACATAATACTAAAAATGAAACAAAATTTAAAACAGAATCTCAGTCATGCTAGCCACACTGAAAGTATTTAATAAGCACATATGGCCAACAGGTCTATTGGACAGTGCAGACAGAGAACATTCCTGTTATCACAGAAAGGGCTACTTAGCATAAAAGAATAAACAGCAGGCACTTAATTACCTCCTTGGAAAGAAGACATATGAGTTATTTTGCTTTGTTCTTATAATGATAACATATTCATGTCATTTACATAATGTAAAAATAAATTTAAAGAAATATTTTTCCTCTTCTGTGATTTCGAAATTGCAGAAAATTTAATCAAGGCTCAGGTGTCCTTAATATAGAGAGTAGGTCTTATGGAAAATAAAAGCATTCAGCTATTATCTATAAACTAGCTGATATAATTCCTATGCACAGGGAAGTTTTAGAACTCATTTGTGCTTTTGAAAGATTTAAATCACTGTCATAATATCTACCCATTATCCCTTTGTTCAACATTTTATATCATGGGAGTAGTACTTTGTGTGTGTTAGGTACTGTTGTAGATTCTGAGGTCACATCAGAGGCAATAACAGACAAAAATATCCAACCAACCCAACCAACCAACAACAACAAAAAACCTGTCTTCCTAACACTGAACACTAATGACAAACAACAGGGAGAATGTAAAATATATGCAGTGGTTAATTGGTGACTGCATGAAAAAACTAAGGCGAGGATAGGTAGTAAATAAGGTGAGGAAAGGTGATAGGGAACTCACAAATAAATGAGGGAGAAAGACAAGGGCAGGCCTATAATCTCAGCTACTCAGAATGCTGAAGTGCAAGACCTGCCTGGGCTACAGAGTGAGTTCAAGGCTAGCCTGGGCCATTTAATGGGACCTTGTCTCCAAATAAAAGTAAGAAGAGGTTGGACATACCTCAGTGGTGGTGTTTGCCTAGGTGGTTGAGAGCTTAGATTGAATTCCCAGTAGAAAGGGAGGAGAAAGAAGAGAGAAGCAAGCAAGAGTGATCTGATCTTTTCATGTAAGTGATGTGTGTGTGTGTGTGTGTGTGTGTGTGTGTTTGTGTGTGTTTGTGTGTGTGTTTGTGTGTGTGTGTGTGTGTGTGTGAATCTGGAGGCCAGGAGGATGCCAGGTGGCCTTCTTTAGCACTCTCTGCCTTTTTTCTTTTAGACAGGATCTGTCACTGAAACTGAAGCTAGGCTGACAGTTAGCCCTAGTTAGGAATCATCCCACTCTCTCTCCCCTGCAGCACTGGGTTATATGCGTGTATGTGGTTACATCTTTTTTTCTTTAAACATGGATGCTAAAATCAAAACTCAAGTTCTCATGCTTGTATTGCAATCACTCTTCCCTAGTGAGTCATCTCTCTAGTCTCTGGTTTTTGTTCTCTTTTTGAGACAAGGACTTATGTAGCCCAGGTTGCCCTTGAACTCACTATTTATCTGGTGGTGGTCTGAGCTCTTGATTCCTGTTTCTTAGCCTTTCCTATGCTGGGATTACAGGCGTGCACCACCACACCAGGCTTTGACTGCACTTCAACAGGACCTTAGAGAATAAGTTGAAAACAAACTGGTAAGAGATCTAAGGTAGAAACAAAACCACAGCACTAGAGGTAATGAGACATCAGATTTTACATAGATTTTTGAATAAGTAAAATTTAGAATAAATTGTATACAGAGTATGAAAAAGATAAGGAGTTAGGATAATTCCAAAGTAACTGGGCAGAAAAATGGGAGCACCTGAGTTACTGTTCTCTGGATGGGAAAGGTTCTGAAAGCAGATGTCTGTGGTGGGAAGGATGGAAAGATTTGGGTTCTGTTCTCACTCCCTCACTCAGACATTACTGTTAGATCTCCATGTAGGGATGCTAGGCCTGTATGTACAAGGCTGACATTTGGGAGAGAGCACTAAAAGCTGGCAATAGGGCTCTAGAAGATGACTCAATATAAGTGATATTTAAAGCAATTGGAATAAATTCATATTATAACATCTAAAAGCATGAAGGCAAGGGGAAGAAGGGTCCAAGTTGGCAAATAAGGAGACACTAAATTTGTAGACAGTCTTTCTCTACCACTATGAAAACTCCAGAAAGCAAGGACTTGGTCTGCCATCTTTGTTGCTATAGCTCCACTCCCCAGTGCAGTCCTAGACACAGAGTAGGTCCTTAACAAATACTAGTCGGATAGTAACTGGAGAAAGTGATTGCTGATAAAGACAGAAATAGGTATTAAACTCACGAAGAAAGTACACATATTAATGGAATGTTCTAAATGTCTCTTATCATCATAGTATATCTTTTAGGAATCTAGGGAAAGTTAAGAGAAAACAAACCTCAAATAATTTAGTTCTCTTTTCCAGAGTCAATTGTTGGTAATAATTTATGCTTTAGTTTTAGCCTTTTTGATATGCCATGTATACATACTAAAAGCTTTACAACTTTACTGCATAAGCACTTTCTTTACCCAACACATCATGACAGTCTTATCATATCATTGAATTAGTTTTCAACCTCACTAATTTGGAAGACAATAAAATATTACACTGAATAGGAGAATCATGCATAGAGTCTGAGAGATCACTCTATGTTTAAAATCGCATACTGCTCTTGTAGAGGACCCAAGTTTAGTTCCTAGCACCTACATCAGGCAGTTTGCAACAGCCTATAACTCCAGCTACAGGGAAAGGATACCTTCTTTGGGCCCTGTAGGCACCTGTGCACACACATGCACATACCCACACACAGACATGCACATATACACATAATTAAAAAATAAAACATATCCTGAAAAAAGAAAAGTCTTGAATAGTTCCCTAATGTTAAGGGTTAATTTAAAATATATTTTCTTAATAAAAGTAACATTCTAAACATAATTCTGAAACTGTGATTGTTTTCTTTGAATATATGAGTAGGAGCTAAATTACTTAGATCAGGGGTGTAAACATTTTAAAGATAAACATTTGAAGAATGTTTTAACATCTATTGGTAAATTACCTTCTACAAAGGCTGTATCATTCACACTCACATTACAATGTATGAAAAGCGCCTGTCTTGTTGCCATCTCGCTGGCATGAAGTATTATCTTTGTCAATTTTATAGACCAAAAAATGGCATCATGCTGTTTCAATTTGCATTATTTTGATTACAGGAAAGATTGAACATTTTTCAAATGTTTATTAGCCATTTGTATTTTCTTCTGAGAATAACCTGTCCTTTGCCCACTTTTCTATTGCTGGGAATAAATAGGTTGAAGCTGTTTAAAAGCAAAACAATATAGCACAGTTAAAAAGTTACCTGAAATATTTTTTTAAATGCATTTGCAACTTTATTTAGATTTGCCTTGCAGGAACTCCATTAAGGAAAAAAAAAAAAAAACCCACACAACTATTTCAATGCAGTTATCTAGGCATGAGAGGGCTGTTATAGTTATGAACTGGCAGTGACTGTATGCTCCTGCACAAAAGCTACATAAATCAAGACAGATAAAGTCCAAATGCAAACTGGATCAGGGAAGGAGTCACAAAGTACCACCATGACTCTAGAAGCTGTTGGCAGTTAGTGGCTGCTGGCAGAGGAGTCAGTTTTCTTCAGGGATTCAGCGCCTGAGAGGCTACCCATGCTCCAATAAATGGTCCTCTACCCCTGTCCATACAGGCAGCACTAAGGGGACTCAGTGGGCTTAAAAATAAAACAGCACATGATGTAGAGAGGAAAGCCTGCTGAAGGAGAAAGGGGAGGCATTAGAGAAGAGGGAATGGGTAATAGAGGTAGGTTTGATAGTTCATTTTTCAAAAGCAAAAATTGGGCCAGACATGTGTGATAGTGTATGACTTTAATCCCAGCACTTGAGAGGCAAAGGCAGCTGTGTAACTGTGAGTTTAAGCCACCCTGGGCTACAATAAAGAGTTTATAGGATAGCTAAGGATACAGAATAAGACCTCATCTCAAAAATAAAGAAAAACACAAATTAAAAAAACAAAACAACAGCCAGGCAGTGGTGGCACACACTTTTAATCCCAGCACTCAGGAGGCAGAGGCAGGTGAATCTCTGAGTTCTAGGCCAACCTGGCTACAGAGCTAGTTGTAGGACAGCCAGGGCTACCCAGAGAAACTCTGTCTCAAAAAAACAAACAACAACAACAAAAAAAACAAAAACAACATCAATTTTAAAAGAATGCCCCTTTAATCCCAGCACTTGGGAGGCAGAGGCAGGCAGATTTCTGAGTTCGAGGCCAGCCTGGTCTACAGAGTGAGTTCCAGGACAGCCGGGCTACACAGAGAAACCCTGTCTCGAAAAAACAAAAAAAAAAAAAAAAAAACAAAACAAAAAAAAAGAGTGTCTAAGCACCTGCATCTAAATCAGACTAGTAATTACTGGTCCTTTGGAGATCAGAGGAGATAAACTGTATTATGCCCTGGTATGTGCGCTTTCTTAAAACAAGGACCATCCATAAGCTACAAGCTCCTCCAATGTTGCTTTGGAACACACAATTGTTGTGGATAGCCTCAGCCTTGTATTTTGATCCTAGTTCCACCCTCCTGGGAGGGGCTGCAGAGGATGATTGAATCTGTACACAAGTGACGTCTTGTAAACCTTCTGTCCAATTAAAACCTGTAAAATAAAGGCTAGAGCCAGAGATTGGACAGTAGAAGGGGAGCGGAGAAAAAGGCTTAGGGGAGGAGAGAGTGAGAGGAATTTGATATAAAAGGAGGCAGCAGAAGAAGGAGGAAGAAGCAGCAGGAGGAAGCAGGCAGAAGGAAGTGGGAGATAGAAGGAAGCCAATGACGAGGAGCCGGAGCTCGGAGGACAAGGACTCGGCCTGGATGAACTGCAAGTTATAAGGGATCTCACAGCCGGGGATTAGAGTAGTGTAGTGATAAATCTGCCCAATCTAGGCGTGCAATTTGTACCAATAATTATTGAGTTGTGTCTTCTTTTACTGGTCTCACTTCAGGTAGGAGATCTTACAGCGACAAATTTGGTGGTCTAAATAATTCCTTCTACTACAAATTGGCACCCAATGCCAGAGGCCGATTTAAATATTTACTACTACAAACAGTGACTTTCAAATAGCATGAGGAATCTTAGAACTAAACCTGAAATCACATTTCACTGATTATGAAATATGTTTCCTCCTCTCCAATTGTAATGGGTTCAAGATTAGACTGTGTCTCCCAATACATCTTGTCTTAAAACCAGTGTTGGCTGTTGTTTCACACATGACCGCTCTGAAATGTAAGTGCAGCTTACAGTTAACAGATCTTAGGTCCATGCCATTAATAGGCACTGGTACTTTAAAGAATCTTTATCTGGAGGTAAGAAATGCCTTACTCTAAGTTATGTTCTCGTAGGCAGTTGAGCTTCAATATGAACATTAGTTGTCTTATCCCACGTCCTTCCCCCAAAACCTTAAAGTGGCTTGAAAACAGTAAAAATTGGCAGTTTAAAACTAGAGCTCCCAGGGTCTAAACCACCAGCCTGGGAGCACATAGGGAGGGACCCATGGCTCCAGCTGTATATGTAGGGGAGGATGGCCCTGTCAGGCATAGGTGGGAGAGGAGATCCTTGGTCCCATGAAGGCTGGATGCTGTGTGTGAGGGAATTGGAGAGTGGGGAGGTGGGAGGGGGTAGGTAGGGGCACATCCACAGAGAAGCAGGAGGAGGGGCGATGGGATAGGGGGTTCCTGGGTTTTGGGGGGAATGGGGTAAGAGGATAACATCTGAAATGTAAAGAAATATCTAATAAAAGAAAACTTGCTTTATTTGGAGGAAGAAGGAAATATAGGTGAGTTTCTTAATAGACCCCGGGTAAGGGGCTGGGGGTGAGAAACTCAGTGACAAGACTGCCTACGTGGCATGTTCGAGCCTGCGGGCTCTATCTCTAGATACCAGAAGATAAGATCAAGTGAAAGTAAGTACACGGAATGCAGGAGTGTGTGCTGTGCCATCAGCACTTTTGAGAGGCAGACTACAAAACTATCTTTAACTCTATGCAGTCCTAGCAACAAGGAGAATAAAGGTAGCCATTGTTCTTATGTCTAAGAAAAAAGAAGAAGAAAACTATTGAGGAAAAGGCCAGCAATCCAGGTGGCAAGTTCTGGAAGAAATCCCCTGTACAGTGCTAACTAAAAAGATTTGTTGCCTGATGCAGTCATAATTCCTACCAGTTTTCAACAACAGCTCCTGGATGAAGACAGTTTTGGTTTGAAGGCTTGCTTTCATAGCACTGTCCATGCAAGGCAGAGCCCACAACAACAACAACAACAGTGGAGAAGAGCCTTTCTATAAGTAACCAAACATAGAGTCTACAAATGTAGATCTCCCTCATTACAGCAGCACCCAATGGCAAGATTTGGAATGTTTAGACCACTGGTTCCTTATATGCAAAGCAGAAGACAATGCAGTGGACAGTGAGTCCTGCAGTTTTTACAATTACTTTTCATGTCAGTAATCAAGAAAGGCAGCATTGCTAAGATCTAATTCTAACATGTGGATTTACACTGGTACTCCATGTCTGTAATGGTAAAGTATACAATGGCCTGGGATGGGGGGTACAAATTGGGTGGCCTGACTTATAGCTCACCTAGGCTTTGATCAATGCCTTTTGGAATGTATTATCTAATTTTTGCCAAACAGATACTCATAAGATCAGTTAGTGGCTTAAAACATTTCCTGCAATGAAGGGCTGGAGAGATGGTTCAGTGGTCAAGAGCCCATACTGCTCTTGCAAAGGATCTGAATTTGTCTCCCAGCAACCACATCTAGGCAGCTAACAATTGCTTATATCTCCAGCTCCAGGAGGAATCCATGCCTCTGCCCTCTGAAGGTATTGACACTCATGTGCACATGCCCCTGCATACACATAATTAAAAACAATAACAATGAGTCTTTCAAAAAAAAAACATTTCTTGCAATAAAATAGGGAAGCAGCACTGGTAAACAACAAGAAAATGGCAGGGCTGGGGTTGGCGATGCAGCTCAGTTGGCAGAGTGCTTGTCTAGCATATATGAAGCCATGAGCTTGATCCCCAGTATTACACAAGACCAGGCTCCACAGCACATGCTCTAATCTCAGGACTGGGGAGGTACAGGCAGGAGGATCAGAAGTTCAAGGTTGTCCTTGGCTGTAGAGCAAATTGGAGGTCAGTCTCAGATACATTACATTAACTCTGTCTTTTAAAAATTGAAAGGAAACAAAATGAAGCAAACAAAGAAAGAACAGTGAACCACAGAAGAGGAAGAGAAGGAAGAGGAAAAAGAAGGACAGCAGAGCTGATGCTTCTATTGCCTGTATGAATTCTGCAGCAGCCACATGATCAGGCACAACCAATGACAACGTAATCTGATCTCACAAGAAGACAGCTGAAATGAAAATTATTATACAGAAGACTGTTAGAAATGCCAAGATGTTCCAGTTTGAGCATATATCATACCTCAAGGTATTAGCTAATGGAAGTACTATAAAGCTATTGTAATTATCATGGTATTCTAAAATGAAGCGTTCAGAACATGAAGACAAATGATTCTTTTAAGTTTCATGTTTTGAGTCATAGGATACTCAACCCAGCACTTAAAAAAATACTGTCACATGTAGTGATAAATATTTAGAAGTATTTTTTCAGTTTCCTGTATTCTAAAAGAAAAAAAAAAAAAAAAACCTGCTCCTCCTGCCACAGTAAAACAAATAACTCTAACATGAAGGAGAAAAAAAAAAACAATGTCAAAGTAAAACACATTCTTTTGTCAGAAAATATGTTTAGAAGACATATAGAAAACATTGCTGAGGCTTGGAAGAAACAAGCATCAGAACAAATTATGTAGTGTGGGAGGTTTGCTATGCAGTCAGATTGAGTACAGCTATTTCTAACATGGCTCAGCTGGAAGTATGCACAAGATTGTATTTTAATAATAAAAGTGTTTTTCTGAACAATGGACAAATATGCTCCAAAGAAGGTATACTCTGAAAAATATATGACTTTTTAAAACCAAAACTAGTTTATTATTTTATCGGGAAATGGGGAGAATTGTCAATGAGGTGATAGTGTTATTCTTGGACTCCTGGTCTCCCAACTCTATGAGAAATATCATTCTGTCTTCTTTATGGGACCTTCCTCTACTAGCCCTCAAAATGTTGCTCCCAAGGTCTCATCCTGGTAGATTGTGGGGTGAAAAAGAGCAATTTAACCAGAATTGATGCAGAGACAGCCTGATATATTGGGGAGGATTAGGTAGCCTTAACGACCGCTCTTTTTGGTTTCCCTTTAAACCCTGGGCATACACAGCATTCAAAGCAAGTCAATGACCTTTGCTATCATCCATCCCTTGCCCCTCCCACTATGCTGATTTCTAATATCATTGGTGAGCTCTGCCTATCTCATTTTGTATTTTGTGGAAAGGAAACCATGCTATACATATTACCTCGTGTCTGGCTTGTGAGATTTAGCTACATTCTTGTAGTTGGTTGACTAGTCTTCATTCTTATTGCCATATAGCTAGACTACAACTTATTTGCCAGTCCTCTTCTACTGAGCATTTGGGTAAAACACACTAGGGGGCTGGGTAGCTCTGACCATATGTACAAGTTTCTTCAGAGAATTAGTAAACCACATATGTAACATGGAAAATCCTGAGCTCAGTCCCCAGCATTGAAAAAAAAAAAGTACTTACTTTGAATTTCTAATTTTCCTACAAAAAGCTAGATATTAGATTTGTTTCCCAGTCCTAAAATTTAAAAGTGTTACACCGGAGGTCTAAATCCAGCATTCTACAAAGTGCATCCCCACACAATGTTGCTTCTGAATCCTCTGGGGCCTTGAGCAGGTAACTCATAGCTCACTGGTTGGAGACGTGTATATAGTTTAGAAGTCAGACGGATCTAATTTGAAATCTCTGCTTAATTAGTTAGTATCTAATTTGGGGGAATTTCTTTTCATGATTTTCTTTTAGTGTGAAGAATTGTAACTCTTATGTCACGAGTCTGTGGTCTGTTTGTACGTGTTTAACACATATAGAACATTCAACACAGTGCCCAATACAGTGCGACTATGAATGGCTGTACCATTTCTCTATCACCTACTGAGAAAAATGTGTAAGGCCTCCAGCCTAGAACCAGTATAGAACAATTACCTTATAACTAAACAATTTGGAGCTACAATACAGTTTATTATTATGTGACTGTGCCTGCAGTCACTATTAGGCGTACTAAAGATGAAGCCTAGAGACCTGTGTGTCCTAGGAATGGGCTTTCAACATCATTCATTTGGCAATAAGCTCTACACATCATTCATGATCTTTCTATTAACCTATTATTGCTGTTGTTATTTTTCTTAAATGCCCATTTAAATAACCCTCAGCGTCCTTTTACACTGATGTCAGGTTCAGCATGCATGAATTACAGAGAGGAAAACAAAAACCCCAAGTCAAAGACTTTGGCTGGAGGGAGGAGATTATATGAAAATGAATCCTGCTCAATAGGCTAGCCCTGTGTGGCCCTGCACATTATTACACAGGCTTACACTACCAGGGCTCACTGCTTTATTTTCTAATCACTGTGTTTTCAAGTCTGCCTTCAAGATCATTGAGTGCTAAACTGTCTTTCCCCAAGCAAGGTCAGCTTCTCCAGCCTCCCTTATAACCCAGTTCATGCTGGGATAAAGAGGAAGGTAGGAATGTTAAAACAATAATACTATGGTCTGAGGCCAGCAACGGGTAATCAGAACCTAGCAAGGTAGAGGCTGTTACCTGGGAGATTATTGGAAGAAAATAGGCCTGGCTTGCAATGACTGACTTCATCTCCTACCTTCCTTCCGTTCTCCTTCTCATCCTGCCCCCTGTGATCAGATGGAATAATTCTTTTTCTATGTTTATTTCCCTAAGAGTCACAGAGAAGCTTTGCTCAGGCACTAGCTAAAGACACAAGAGCTTCAAGACTATTGTTTTTTCCCATTGCTGGGTTTTAACCCCAAGCATTGAACTTAGACGGACAGCTTCTGTTAAGAAAACTTCTCTAATACAATGTGATACTGCCATGCCTCAAAGAAAGCCAATGTTTCAAACTTCAGTATTATGAAACAGGTAAATTAGGACTATTGTTCACATGAAGAGAAGATTCAACATAGCTTTCTTTAAACAATGAATAGAATGTAACAAATACAATTTGGAATACATTCAATCTTTTGAGGAGGCATCTGAGACAAAAAGCAGAAATCAGAAGAAGTGGTTTGTACAACATTAATGTAAAATTTCAAAGTACTTTGTGAACATTTCTTACACATATTTAGCCAGTGTGTCTAATCAAAAAAAAAAAAAAAAAAAAACCCAAAACAAAACCAAAAACCCATTCAACCTATCTTGTCTCCAGATGGATGACATGACACAGAAGCATAGAACAGAGTGGCAGAGCCCTGACTTTTGACTGGTCAGACAGACATACAGCAGTGGATCACACTCCATGGTAAAACCATCACTTGTTTCACTCCTTTGGGGTGGTACAGTTGGGATATAGAAGAAATGTCATTTGCTCAAATCCACACAATAATTTCACAACAAAACTGTGTGACACAGCAGGCTTCAGTGAATGGAAACTTTCAGTTTCACCAGCCCTCAGCCTTTGCACTTCAGGCCAGGCCAGTTCCCTCTGCCTAATCCTAGGTTCCTCTTGATGGCAGCTGTAGTGCTCCAGAGACCACAAATGACCTGATTTGTTTGCTCTCATCATTCTATCTTATCAAGAACCAGCATACTCTCCTACCACCCCCATCTCTGTCTCTGTCTCTCTGTTTCTTTCTGTCTCTCTCTGTGTATCTCTCTGTCTCTTTCTGTCTGTCTGTGTGTCTCTCTCTGTCTCTGCCCCCCCCTCTCTCTGGGTGTGCGTGTGTGCGTGTGCACACATACATGTGCAGAGATCAAAGAGCCTCTTTTCACTCCACAGAACTGGGATCATAAGATTGTGACTTTGTGCTCAAGTTCTAGATCAAACACAGATCTTTATGCTTGTGTGGTATTTTACCAAACGAACTATCTCTCTAGCCACTTCTACCTCTTCCTACTCCCAGTCTAACAACCTCTGAAAAACATTCTGTGACAGGATCCAACATCCCAGGATACCACAAAATGATACTTCTGCATCTGCCAGAATCAAGCCACTCCTACTTTCCTCTCCCTTTACAGACAGCAGCAGAATACTATCAGATAAGAGGGACCCTCAACTTGCACTATTCTTTCTCATAACTTAATTGAACCCAAACTCACACAGCTTTACCAAAACATAACTACTGACTATCTCATAAATCCAATCTGAAATTCTTCCTTCTGTCTTTTCACCTCATTTGCTCTCTCTGCTGACTTTGGACGTTCTCTCTGGGAATTCACCCTGCCCTTGGTACCCTGATCTCTCAGTCATTTGAGAAATACATTTTTCTTCCCTTTCCATAACCCTTCCTCTGTTGGCTCTTTCTGTGTCTTCCTTGAGATTCTGTTCTGGAAAGATCTGAGGGTAAAAGTAGATTAATTTAGCCAAATTTCAGGCAAGAATTAGGACTATTCTAATAGATTTATCTTCAGCTCTTCTGTTCTCTTCCTCCAAGAACAAAATCATGTACATTGTTTAGTGTACATTGATTCTGTGCTGACTGGTTTTATGTCACCTTGACACAAACTAGTATCATCTGAGAAGAGGGAACCTTAACTGAGAAAATGTCTCTAGAAGACTAGGCCCACGTGGGCAAGTCTGTGGAGTATTTTCTTGATTGATGATTGATGCGGAGAAGCCCAGTTCATTTTCTTAATTAGTAATCAATGGGGGAGGGCTCATCCCATTGTAGGTTGGGATACTCCTTGGCTGGTGGTCCTGGTGTTTTCTATAAGAAAGCAAGCTGAGCAAGTGGAGGGAAGTAAAACCAATAAGCAGCACCTCTCCAGGGCCTCTGCATCAGCTCCAGTCTCTAGGTCCCTATATTGGCTTCCCATAACAGACTCTGACTTGGGAATATAAGCTAAATAAGCCCTTTTCTCCCCAAGTTGTGTGTGGTCATGGTATTTCATCCCAGCAATAGTAACTGTGACTAAGATAGAGTTCTAGAGTTAGCAGGATTGTTTGATATGACTGGTGACTGATTTTGTTTTATGTAGGGTTTTTGTTGTTGTTGTTGTTTTAAAAACAAAGTCTTATTATATAGCCCAGGCTAGGCTCACACTTGTTAACCTTCCCATATATCGTAACTGGAGTTTCTACTGCTGGGATAAAACACCGTGAGCAAAAAGCAACTTAGGGAGGAGAGGGTTTACTTCAGTTTATACTTCCACACCACACCTCTTTTATCACTGAGGGAAGTCAAAGCAGGAACTTAAACAGGGCAGGAACCTGGAGGCAAGAACAGATACAGAGGCTATGGAGGACTGCTGCTTACTGGCTTGCTTAATCTGCTTTTTTTTCCCCTAAGAACCCTGAGGTATCACCATATGTAGTGATAGGCCAGGCCTTCTCATATCAGTCATCAATCAAGAAAATGCACTATAGTCTTGCCTACAGGTATATCTTTGTTTTTAGAGACAAGTCTCTTTATGTAACCCTGGCTGTACCTGTAACTTCCTAATGTAGACCAGGCTGGCCTTGAGCTCACAGACATCCACCTTCATCTGCCTCCCAAGTGCTGGGATCAAAGATGCTTGCTACCAAGCTCAGAGCAATGCATACTTTTGGAGGCATTTCTCAACTAAGAGTTCCTCTGCCCAAATAACTCTAGATTGTTTCAAGTTGGTATAAATCTAGACAAGACACCATTTTAGCCTCCAAGTGCTGGTATTCCAGGCGTGAGTCACCCACCATTAGTACTATCCCGAGGCATCCTTCTTGGTAATTATTTCAATCCACTTCTTTCTAAGGTGACTCACATTCACTGTCATCAATTTGATAGCCACCTCTTCCATGCTGTTCCTACAATCTCTGTCTTCAGTTCCAAAGTCTCTCCTGAGCTCCACAAATAACACTGACTAGATAATACTAAATGGAAATCCCCCATGGTGCCTTGCACACACTTCTCACTCCTGATGCTCGCTTGCATGACCACACTCATATGCTGGAGCCAGAAAAACTAGCCTTCCTTGACCCTTCCCCAGCTTCAGACTAGATTACCAAATCCTGATGCATTTGCCTCTTAAATACCTCCCAAGTTCTCCTTCCCCCATTCATGCCATAAACTAAAACTCATTAGCTCTCATCTAGATTACTGCAATATCCTACTAACTGAAACAGAATAGCTTAACAAAGAAAATGCAAGAGTATAAAATAGGAGGTGGTGGTGTACCCAACATGTATGTATGGGTGCATTGAACATTGAAGATTTCTTTCTTTTGGCAGTATTGGGGGTTGAACCTAGGTCCTCTTGGATAATAGGTAAGTGTTCCACCACTGAGCTATAATCCCAACCCTACATGAACTGTATACAAAAAAGTACTTATTGTAGATTCTCAAAGCTCAACATGAAGTGGACTAGGAATAAAGGTGTCTGAGTTTACTCTAAAACTGTATATGACCACTGAGCACGTGAAACTCCATTCTGAATTGAGATATATGATAGGTTATTTCTCTGATGCTGGTGAAATAAGCCAATTCAAGCCAGATTAGTTTATATTAAAGGCAGTTTTTTTTGGGAAGCTGCTTTTGGGCTGGCAAGTTCAATGGCCCCAAGGACCAAGGCCAGGAAAGTCATGATGGAGAAAGGGGGGTAGGGGAGGGAGAGAGAGAGAAAGGGCATGTGCAGAGAGAGAAGAGAAGAGTGAGACCAAGCCTCTGGGGGAAGGGTAGCCAAGCTCCTGGGCTGGAAAGTTCAGAGTTGGGGGCAGAGTATGCCAGGTAGGGACTGAAGGATGCTGGGAGAACCTGGAAGCCAGGTCTACTTTGGAATGTAAAATATGCACCTCAGTCCCTTGTTACAGGGTTCAAATCCAGACAGTATATATATATATATATATATATATATATATATATATATATATATATATATTGGATTTTAGACTTGTATGGAAAAAAACAGTAGAAAATGGCCCAGTAGGTAAGAGTACTTGTCACTCAAGCTTGATTGCCTGAGTTCAGATCCTCAGAAACCATATGAATGCTAGATGTAGTGGCCACATATCTGTAATCACACGTGCCATCTTATGTACCATTACACATAAACATGTATACACATAAAAAATAATAAATAATACTTTATATGGATGGCATGTTGACAAAATTCATGATACATGACACTAAATAAGATACATCATACAGGCTGGAGAGATGGCTCAGCAGTTAAGAGCACTGACTGCTCTTCCAAGGGTCCTAAGTTCAATCAATTCCCAGCAACCACATGGTGGCTCACAACCATCTGTAATGGGATCTATTGCCTTCTTCTGGTGTTTCTGAAGGCAGCTACAGTACTCATATACATAAAATAAATAAATAAATCTTTTTTTAAAATGATACATCTATACATTTTTTTCACTTTTTAAAAATGGATGTTAGATAATTTTAAATTATACATATGGCTTGAATTCTATTTCCTTTGGATAGTACTGTTCTAAAGGCTGGAGTATGCCACTTACAATAGGTCTTTAAGCAATAGTGTCTGGGTTTGGTGTCCGCAGATGGGATGGATCCCTAGGTGAGGCAGTCTCTGGAAAATATATATTGTTTGTTTAACATTTCTGGGTAAAAATTTTTGAGATGGGTGGGTGGCCTCTACAGATTCTCTCTCCCCTTTGTTGGGTATTTCAGCTAAAGTCATCACCATTGGCTCTTGCTTCCCTGACATCTGGGGCTTTCTAGTGGCTACCCTCAGTTATCCATCCCCATTGCTACACACTCTGTTCAATTTCCTGACCCTCTGTACTTCTCCCCTATCTCTTCCCACACCTGATCCTGTCCCCTTTTTATCCTCTCTCTCTCCCAGACCCCTCCCTCCTTCTACCTCCAACAGTTATTTTGTTCCCCCTTCTAAGTAGGACTGAAGCATCCACACTTTGATCTTCCTTCTTCTTGAGCTATGGCCTGTGGGTTGTATGGTGGATATTTAATTTTGGGGCTAGTATCCACTTATCAATGAGTGCATATCATGTGTGTTCTTTTGTGACTCGTTACCTCACTCAGGATGATATTTTCTAGTTCCATTCAATAGGCCTGTGAATTCCAGCACCTGACCAATACAGATGCAGATGCTCACAGCCAACCTGAGCATGGGGACCCCAAGGGAAGAGTTAGGGGAAGGACTGAAGGAGCTGAAGGGATTGCAACCCCATAGGAAAAACAACAATATCAACTAACCGGACCATCCTGGGACTAAACCACCAACCAAAGATACACAAGGAGGGACTCGTGGCTCTAGCCACAGATGTAGCAGAGGTTTGCCTTATCTGGCATCAATGGGAGGGGAGGCCCTTGGTCCTGTGGAGGCTTGATGCCCCAGCATAGGGAGACACTATGGGGGTATGGTGGGAGTGGATGAGTGGGGGAGCAACCTCATAGAGGAAGGGGGAGAGGGGAAGGGATAGAGGGTTTGTGGAGGGGAAACTGAGAAAGAGGATAACATTTGAAATGTAAATGAATAAAATAACCAATTAAAAAAATAGGTCTTTAAGAGACCCTAAAAATAGACTGGTCTGTGTGTGTGTGTGTGTGTGTGTGTGTGTGTGTGCATGTATCTGTATGTATGCGTGGAGGTATACAGGTGTAGTTTTGGGGCCAGAGATTACATGGGTGGTCCTCAATTGATCTCCACATTATATTTTGAGAGAGTTTCTTTTTTTTTTTTTTTTGGTTTTTCGAGACAGGGTTTCTCTGTGTAGCCCCGGCTGTCCTGGAACTTACTCTGTAGACCAGGATGGCCTCCAACTCAGAAATCTGCCTGCCTCTGCCTCCCAAGTGCTGGGATTAAAGGCGTGTGCCACCACTGCCCAGCTAGAGAGAGTTTCTTACTGAACCTGAAAGTCACCAGTTCGGCTAGATTGGCTGGCCAGTAAAATCCTCCTGTCTCCATCTTCCCAGTACTAAGATTATAGGTGTGCAGCACCATGCCCAGCTTTTACATGAGTGCTAGGAATCCAACTCAGGTCTTCATGTTAGCAAGACAAGCTCTTTACCAACTGAGTTATTGCCCTAGCTCCAGACTGATCCTTTTCTTGTCCCAAAATACAGCTAAAGCTTTAAAAATGTAATCTTACTCTCAAATGGTGGGACTTGTCTTAACTTGGGGATAATGTTAACACAGCCTCCCTGCTGAGAACTTCTTCCACTCAATGATAAAATATGGCTTTTTAAGAAGGCCCAATATATTAAGGTCACAGTTACGAGAAGGTTCTCTTAAGGGATTTCAGTATCCTAGCAAATCTCCACACACTAGACTACTATCTTCTATTAAGTGGAAATGATCTTTAAAGGTGGGGGCTGTGGAGTCACTTCTTTTATTTCTTTCCATATCACCTGGTATATTGCTGTGTTTAGACGTTGTCACCCTTTGGCTGGCTATGAATATATTGGTAAGGGACTGAGTTTTCTCTCAGTTACTTCCTAAAATCCTATATCATTGGATTCTTTAAATCCTCTGCATTGCCTGAATGATGACCTAAGTATCTTTTTGATCTCTAAACGCTCAAACACAAAAATAAAGCAAAGTACTGACCTTCTATTTGATATAAGCTTTTTTCCATAAGGAATTTAGCATTAGACAAATGGGTGCTTAGGAGAATGGTGAGATAAATAAATTCATTGATTCCATGGGTAATACACATGACTATTATCAATCTGTAAGAAATGGGTATTGCATTTGGACATGAACCAGTAGGAAAATGTCTAACAATAACCTTGGGCAGAATTCCAGTCGGCCATAGTAAATACCCAAGGAAGCTTATGTTCATTTATTTGTACCAATATAGCACATCAAAAAGCATCTTGCTTTTAAAATGTATGCTGCTCTAAGTGGCTAAATAGATGGTGATACTAGTAAAGGATATACAGTGGCACTAGAAACCCAGTCATCTTTTTGAGTACCAGTGGGTGAGTACCTATATCCCAAATGACATATTGCACCTTCTCTGCAAGACAGCAGTCTCTTGGCAATCCTCCACTTTGAAGTAAAACCCCAAATGAACTCCTGCTAACGTGGCACATTGAACGAGCCCTTTTTTATTTCCAAGGCCTCCTATGTTGATTGGTGACACATCCATCTTCATGTTAATGGACTTTTGTAGGCTAGAATTACAGCTTCCTTCTGACAACAGAATGTACCCCAAGAAGAACTTGACCAAGGTCATTAACTAAATCCTCAGGCAAACAGCTTTTAGGACAGCTAGTCCTTGTTAGGAAGAGTTTGTAGAGACCCCACTGGTCCCAGAGGATTAGTCCAGGCATAGTCAGAGGGCTGGGCCAATTTGAGGACAGTCCATGCCTGCAAGGAGTGCTCCTCCCCCAAAAGATAGGTTTCCAAGGAGAGTGGTTACATCATCTCACCCATGACCCCTCAGCTTTTCTTCTTCAAATCCAAGCTCCTTGCATCATATTTAAGCAGGAAACATTAAGTAACAGAAAACCAGTCAAGAGTAAATATCATAATAATGAAAAGTTCTCAGAAAACGTCTCCAACTGGATACCATAGTAATATGGGCAATAAAGTTACATTCCTAAAACATAGACTACCATAAAAGTGAAATGATTTTCAGTGATTATTTTTATAATTTCTTCAGCAGTACTAATTTATTCTATTTAGTCTTTTCATTTTGTATTTTCCTGCAATATAGAATAAAGCAGCTGGGAAGACTACATGTTTTCCCTTTAGAAAATTTTCACCTTTAAGTATATAATTCAATAGCATCAATAGCATTATCGATTCACACCTACAAGGCTTTAAAGCCTTGTTTATTCAGGAAATCCCAGTCTTCCTTTCAATGACTGGAGAAAAGATCTGACATCAGAGGTGGATTCTGAGTATTGGAGTTTCATTCCTAAACTGGCTCCTCTCAAATCCTTCACACACTCTCCAAAGTTACTTATGAAACCCAATATCCATACCCTGTTGACTGTTGATGGCTGTCATCATGAGTGACTCACATATGATTGATTAGCTTGGGTGAAAAGGGAAACACAGACTTCATGACATTTGAATAATGGAATTCTTAGCAATGGTTCATGATCAACAGAAAGAACCAAAAAACCAGGAAATGGTAATTTCCCATTTTCCTGTCCCAGTCCTTCTCGCCATCAAAAAACTTTATTAAGTAGTTAGCATGTGCCTTAGTTACTGAAGCAAAATCCCAGGCAAAGGAAAGTTAGCTATGATAAATAAGTCAAAATGTAACCAACTCTACAGTGATTAGCTCCTAACAAAAAAAGATGCTTCACAAAATCTAGTTTAAGCAGATATTTAAATAGGTAATTTCAGCAGCCCACAGGAACCTTTTATCAAAGTAGATCACAACAGTTATTTCAACAGTTCAGTTTTGGAACACACCTCTCATACCTCTGCTGTGCTTGTATCACCCCAGAGTCCCCTCCAAAAAGATAGGAAGAGACTGCATCTCACTTGAAGAATATATTCTACAGGCACAAGTTCATACTTTTCAGGTATAGTGCTCTGAGCTTAGTGCCTACCTGTGGCCCTTCAAAGGGATCTTTAGAGAGTTAGTTTCTGAAAGAATTCTGTCTATTTCTTATTTCTGGACGTGTGTGGAAGGTGAAGGTGAAGCACTGTTGGGTTTGATTTTTGTCAGTTACCACCTGAGAGAAGTTGTCAAAAGCGAAAGTGAAAGAGCAAACCGAACTTATTCCCTTCCTGAATTACCTCAGAGGGAAAGAAAATACATAAAGAAAACTGGTGCTGGAGCTTTCTCTCTGTTGCCCTAACTCTTTGTCCAAAGGTATATGGTTTCAGGTTTGTATATTGCACTTATTTTAAAAAGTATATTCTGGGAGATTTTGTAATTCACCTTTAGAGGTCAGTTTTTCCCACTGTTAAACCATGAGTTCTTTAGTGGCCCAGAGGAATTTTTTAATAAGCAACTTATCAGGACAAGTTATATGACAGAAGTGCACAGAGCTCATGTGACTTATGTCAGTCAGTCACTGACTAATGGACTAAGAAGTAGTTAATAATCAAATATCCTAAAAACATGCCTCAAAACTTAGAAACTGCTCTAATATAACTCCCCCTGGTTATCTGATTTCAGAAAGTTGATCCAAGCCTACCTTCAAACCCTTATTAAGAAATAACAGTTCAATTGTGGATTAGCATTGAAATCTATAAGTCCAGATATGTGGGGGCTCACATAAAATTCTACACCAAAAAAAAAATCTCTTTAAAAAAAAATATCTCCTTAGTGCCAAACTGCACAGCCAATGAAAACACTTTGTTTTAACTTGGGAGAAATCCTTGAAGAAAGGATAACTCTAGTGTGTGTGTCTTGGATTTGGGGGTTCAAAGAGCAGTGTCCCCAAGTTGTATAGGATTTGAAGCTTCAGGAAACCCACAACCCATTTGACATTTTTTTTTTTTTTTAATTTCTTGAGGCCACGTTGCTGAAGTGGTTGAGAAGAAACTTCCCCATTTACCTAAAGGATAGAACAAGTGTGGGAGAGCTGCTCCATAGATACAGTTACTGAGAGAAAGCTCTAGCCTCCTGTTTCTGCACTTTCATTCTTAAAGGCATGCATCCCATTCTAAATAAATGTAGCATCTCCAGGTTGCCATTGCCTGACTAGAAATCTTCAGTAATCGTCCTGAAAGATTCATGCTTCATTTTAAACGCACGTTATTTCTATATGCATCCTCAAGGTATTATTTGTTTATTTTGAAAATATCAAAGAATGAGGGTGTTTTGTCTTTCATATAGTTTTCCTTTGCCATTAGGTATGAAAGAAAGAAAGAAAGAAAAAGAAAGAAGAAAGAGAGAAGAAAGAAAGAAAGAAAGAAAGAAAGAAAAGAAAGAAAGAAAGAAAGAAAGAAAAAGAAAGAAAGAAAGAGAGAAAGAAAGAAAGAAAGAAAGAAAGAAAGAAAGAAAGAAAGAAAGAAAGAAAGAAAGAGATCGTTCCTGAGCTAGAATTTAGAACTTCACCAAGGAAGCAGTCCAAGGTTTGTGAAGAAGAAAACCATTTTAAAACTGTGACAATGCACCTAAAAGGTGGGGAAAAGGTCATTCTCTCTCCTCCCAAAGCACAAAAACCACAACATATCCCCAGCAGCCCCGTTTCCTACCCAGCCAATATAATAACGCTTTGTAAGCTGAGAGCTGGTCCGGTATAGGAGCTAAGTATAAACAGCTGAGAAGGATTAGGCTGCAGCTCCATTCTCATTTACATGAAAATCCTGTAAGCATCATTTTTCCTCGCTGGCTGCGGGCACAGAAGGAACTCTTTTGTGCCATAGCCACGCATACATTTCCATCCTTTGTCTTTACTTACCAGTCGAGGCTGTGGGCATGTGTGCTCTATTTCCTCCATGGTTTCTGAGGGAGGCTCATTGGAAAGGGATTTTGGATACCTGTTTCTGACCAGCATCAGTGGTAAGTACATGGCATGGCCAGTGAATGCTCCCTCCAGCTCTACACCCTCTGGGAGTCTCCTCCCAGGCAAAGAATGTTTTTCTTGTCACGTATTTTTCTCTTCCCTACCCTCCCCCTTCTTTTCCTTCTTTTTGTCTCCTGGGGGGAAGTAAAGAGGTTACCCCCCACCCCCAACGCACACACCACCCCTTTCTTTCTCGAGAAGCCCAGAGGGCAGGGCCTCAGTTTATCACTATAACAACCAGACAACACGAAGGTCTGGTGCGGATACAGTAGCCTCATTTGCTTGGAGCGCTCTGGTTGGTTACTGTTCATCATAGTACCACTCCACCTGGGAGCGGCGGGGCCATTGGTGCCTGCCTTACCCACGGGCCTGAACTTGCTGCTTTTGTTTTTTTGTATTTAATTCACTTGTGAATGTCTCTGTCCGTGCCTAGTAAAGACTCCCTGCACTTCTTAGATAAGATAAAGCTGTTTCTGAGGTGCCCCAGACGCATCGCAAAAGAGCATAGCTATAAGGACTATTCCCTGGCATGAGTGTATGATGCAGTTTGTAGTCAGATATTTGTAAATAGGAATCACTCTGAAGGCCAGAGTCACTTTAAAGCCCCAAACCACTAGGTCAATTGCCAGCTGGTGTCTGAGGCTTGTCAGGGCACTCACTGTGAGTCCCTGAGCGTTCACCTTCTGGACTGCATAAGATAGGAACACTGGCAATGCCTAAGGCTGTTGTAACCCTGGAGTTATTCCGAGGCTGCTACAGGAGAAACTTTAAAGGAGGTAGGTTGTCTTATGACAGCCTGCTTTCTAGGTCTCACTGCCCTCTCTTCCTCCCTCAGCCAGCCTTTCCCCTTAGCCTTACTGTCATTTCTTCCACCATATATTATCTATCATCCCAAATTTCCTATAGTATAGGGCCTATACTCCTATCCAATGCTCATGGCAATCTGAGAAAAAAAAAAAAAAAAAACAGAATTATGTGCCTTAGTGTTTACATTATCTGGAACATCAGTGTAAGAGGAGTCTGAAGGACAGTCTGAAAAACTTGCAAAAGTGTTTGTTTAGTGAAATGCCATGTTAATATTAGTAAGAAATAAAATCACTAGTATTTGTTAAGCACAGGTGCAGTGCCAAGTACTTTACTTAGATCTTCCTTAATCTTCAGAACCAAAGCAGATTTTTTCCTATTATTATCCCCACATTCTAAGTCAGGAAATTGCACTTAGAGATATTGCTTAGGGTCTCAAAGTTCATAAGCAATGGAGCTGGCATTTGAAGAAGGGGGGGCAGGGAGTTGCAGGGATACAGCAAGTGTAGCAGAAAAGGAACTAAGGAAGAATCCACTTTAGCCAAATAAATCCTTATGCTTCTAAAGCTTTCATTTCTTGTTTCTAACTACAGTTTCCATCCCAAGTGTTGGCCCTAGACCAGCAGTGACAACATCAGAATCACCAGGCCAGGAATGTTTTAGGAATAATAATTATTGGTCCCATGACAGATCAAAAATCAAATTTTGCAGGTTGAGATGGAGCTTGCATTTGCATTTTTATGAGCTTCTAGGTATTCTAATGCTGCAGGTATGGGGACCATAACTTGAGAAACAGTAGTTCAAAGGATGGAATGAAAATACTATCCCATCTTTCTTATAGAATTGAGAAGGATCGAATGGAACATTATCACTTCCCATGAATTCAAACCTGCCCTGTTAATGTAAAAGGACACTGTTTTTTTTTTTTTTATTATTACTTCTCAGTAAACAAAAGGCTAGCTTTAAAGAAGAAAAATGGATACTGAGCAGAATATTACTTAAGGTGACCATTAAGAATGTGTCAATTTAAGCCAGGCATGGTGGTGCACACCTTTAGTCCAAGTACTCTAGAGGCAGAGGTAGAAGGCCCTGAGTTCAAGGCCAGCCTGGTCAACAAAGGAAGTTCCAGGACAGCCAGAGCCACACAGAGAAACCCTGTCTTGAAAAACTAAACAAACAGCAACAACAACAACAAAAAAACCACTAAAACATACAGACGAACAAACCCCACCAAACTTGTCAGTTGTAAGTCAGGATGATGTCACTCACTTGACAGTATATCACTATGCTTAAGAGAATTTTAGGGACTGAAGAATGTCTCAGTGATTAAAAGAACACACTGCTGCTTTTGCAGAAGCCCTGAATTCAGTTGCTAGCACATATATTAGATACTCATAACCACCTGTAATTGCAGCTTCAGGGAGAGCCAATGCCTCTGACCTCCAAAAGCACCTACAATTCACACACATATACTTACATCCACCCCACAGCCCCACATGAATATACCATATTTAAAAAT